>VKOC01014674.1:0-191741 GCA_009364415.1 Spea multiplicata
CCAAATGCTGCCCCTACTGCACATAAATAGAAACATAAAATTTAAAATAAAAGAATCAATGGCTTAAGTGTTTCTGGGAAGTGTGAAATACGAACGTTCTTTTAATCTTTTGCCAAGATGTTTTACAAAGTGTCTTTAGGCAAAACATGAATCTAAATAAATGGTCGGGGTGGTTCTGGCCGGTTTGGTGATTTTTTGTTTGTTTTTTTTTTGTTTGTTTTTTTTTCTCCCCGTTTCATTTCGCTTATAACTTTTCCTTTTTTTTTTTTTGTCCCATGTATTACAGAAAAGCACCAAGACCGCCACGGAGGTGGGGAGAACGTTTGCAACCATGTTTTCCGATATCACTTTTCGGCAGAAGCTTTTAGAAACCAAAACGGAAGAGGAGTTTAAGGAAGCCTTGGTGCATCAGAGACACCTCTTGACGGTCGTAAACCGGCACACGTCTGTCAACGACAGCCACAAGGTGCACAGCCACAAACCTTTAAAGGTAGGTCTGCCGAGCGTTTATATCCGCTCACCCTGAAGGGTTAAGACAGGCAGCCAATGGGCCGTCCACCCAATCTAATACGTTGTTCCAAGGTAGAACTTTAATGTATGTCCGTGTTCCCAGTTGGAAGGGCCCCCCCCCCCCCCGCGCGCGCGTGTCCGTTGTTCCCAGTGAAGCCCCAACCCCCCCCCCTGCGTGTCAGTTCCCAGTTGGGAGGACCCCCCCCGTCAGTGTTCCCAGTTGGAAGGTGCCCGCCCTGCGTGTCGTGTTCCCAGTTGGAAGGGACCCCCCCCCCCGTCAGTGTTCCCAGTTCGAAGGGACCCCCCCCACCCTCTTCGTGTCAGTGTCAGTGTTCCCAGTTGGAACCTTACTTGTGACCAATGAAGGAGAAGCAGGAGGACCCCCTGTGGTCACATACAGCTAGTCGGGGTTATTGGAGACCCTGCGCTCCATTTTGCGTCTTGAAGTAGCTCTTTTTGCCACAGATGTCATACTATTAGCTGTATTAATGTGTTTTTATGCATATGTTTTATTTTCTGTTCTTGCTTTTTTTCTCTCCCCCCTCCCCCCCCTGGAGGATCTGCTTCTTGTTCCAACCACTGGGCACCCCAGACAGGTCTGCCACCAACCCTTCTTCTGCCTGCTGGTCTGTGTCTGACACCTGTGGACAGCCTTCTTACTGTAGTATGACCCAGGGGCTGGCTGGCAGCTTTCACTACATACGCTTAACGCTATGGCTAGACGGCCGGGACTATACTAACCACATGGGGCTATCTATAGGTAACGGGGCCAACAGCTCGGCTCTTCTAAAGGTTCTGTAGGAGGGCTGTTGAGCTCCCAGGGCTTCAGGTGGACAAAGTTGCCACTTAGTAGGTGACATTATTGTCATGTACCCACCGCGGGCACGTCATCCCTCCCTCGCAGACCAGCCAGCCCGTGGTCCTGCCATTCAATGCTCCATGACTGTTATAGGGCATTATTTATGTGGGCTTTCTGCCAAAACTCACGAGAGCCATAGCACTTACCTGCCGCGATACCGAGTCCCAAAGCGATATATTAACCACTGAAATAAACAGCTTAGAAGTTCCCACACTCGAATATCTGGAGATGATGCTTTTTGGCAATGCTAATGAAGTCCTGGTTATGCTGATGAAGTCACTTGACCCGCTTAGGTACACTGCAAGGTGAAATAACTGCCACTTAATACATTAAGACCCGTGAAACACAGCGACATAAGTCCTAAAGGGGATTTGAGGATATATATTTTCCCTTTTCTATACATATATAAGATTTCATTGCCCTTGGTAATCACTTTGTATTTTCGGTGCTCACCATACGCTTCCCGTCCACCATTACTACATGGTATATGTGATAGATTACCGGCACCCATCCTCTTTCCTCTGCTTTTCCATGCGCCGCAGCTGTCCCTCCTTGCCGTGTCTCCACCGTCGTTACTATTGTCCTGTCGTTGTCCGATGCCCAATGTCTGGAGCAGCGTTTAGCACGTTCCTGCCGTAATTATCGAGTCCACTCACCCGTGTCGGGGCTCATTGCCTTCGGAGGACCGCTGGATGCCACTAGTGCACCCTTTCTCCATCGTGCACCTTGGCATTTCACAAGCGTTCCCAGGCGTCGAGTGTCTTGGATCACTAGGAACTCTGGAATTACCATAGATTGTAAGCTTTTGAGGCAAGTTAGGGCTCTTCTTTCAGCAGCATTGCATGGTTCTTCAACCACAGAACTCTCCGCTTTATAAAGTTCTCTTTCCTATAACTTAAATGTCCAGAATGTTTCAGTATTATAGAAGAAAGAGATGTATCCGCGATACTAGAACTCATCTGAGATGGAGATAGAGATACGTACAGAGCGTTCATCGTTTTATCGCAGATGCTACTCAGAGTGGTCCGGTGGGGATTTTTCATAAAGCAGCTGTCGATAATAAGCACATTTAATGAGCAAAACAACCTTTTCAGATATCATTTAAACTTAAGGGGTACGGGTGCTTAGGGAACAATTCTGGGCACAAATACAAATTGGGGGGCCACGATCCGCAGCGTCTCCGTCCGGTTTTCCGTTCCGCGTAGCCCCATTCGGCGGCGTTGAGTTGTCCACGCAGTCACCCTTTTTTCACCATCATTCTCCATCCTCCATGAACCATCTGGGTGTCCGGTGTCCATTCGTTTGCGTCTTCACGCTGTAAGGTGTCACAATTTGTAACCGTCGTCGCTGTCACCGACGTCTTCCTCTGACACCTTCCTTCCTCTCTCCAGATGCATGAGTTTTTCAATGTGGGAAAGGGAATTTTCGATGACATTGCACGCAGGCTGCCCGTATACCCTCTGGATTTTACAGACGGTAAGTTTTTTTTGTTTTGTTTATGCATTTTTTTTTAACTTTTTTTAATAGTTGTTAAATGTTGTTGTGTTTGATCACACATCACTACTTGGGGTAGAGGGCACACGAGGTAGGAATCTAGCCCCACCGGCGCTTAAAGGACCATGACGTAGTATTACGTCCCACGGCTCCAACTGTCAGGATTTTGTGATGTAGTAATTAAGGCCCTTGGCCCTGCCCCAGGTTTACACATTGCTCGAATTGGCTAGTATGCCAGCAAATATGGCTTTTTCATTGATCTATTTTAAAAAAATCATTGCCCGTAGCCGTTAACGAAACGTAGGGGAGTATTTTTTTAACTAAGCATTTGCGGGATAGAAGATATTCTCTTGTGAGTGATGAGGGGCCATAAGTTGGTCTCATATAATGCATTTATATATATTTCAATGTAAAGCTAATTTAAAGATTTTTCGGAAATCCTAGGACTTCCGTAATTAAGATTAAAAGCTTTTGGAGGAGAGGAGCGCCGTCCATTCCTTGTAACCAGTTAGAGGATTATTCTTTAAAGAAGCCCTTTATAATACCGCGCAGGAGACGCCGAAAGAGCAGATACGCTAATGGTGTGTGACCCATTTCTACACCATCTTCCAAGCAGCTCTCGAGTCTTAGAGAAAGTGTTCTCTTCTATTACGATAAATGCAAAAAAAAAAAGAAATCCATCCAGAGGCAGAGAAAAGCTGAGAATGCAGCTAATAGAACACTTAGCCAACACGGCACTTTTTTATACATCCAGATACATCCAAACCCGGCAGCGGGATTCCAATGGAATCTTTATTGAGGGATTATGGGAAGTGAAGAAAAATTTGCATGGAACTCTCCGGCCACCTAATTAATATTGGTTATTGAATTTAGAGTGTCCATCACGTTAATATTATTTATTGATTTTAGTGTCCTCCATATTAATATTGTTGAATTTATAGAGTGCCCATCATATTATTTATTGAATTTATAGTGCCCATCATATTAATATTAATAATAATATTTAGGGATTTTAGACAGCACCGTCCTATTAATATTATTGATTTTATGGAGTGCCGTCCTATTAATATTATTGATTTTAGATTGAGCAGTGCCGTCCTATTAATATTACTGATTTTATTCGAGTGCCGTCCTATTAATATTACTGATTTTATCGAGCCGTCCTTTAATATTACTGATTTTAGACAGTGCCGTCCTATTAAATATTGATGTTTTATCGAGGGCCATCCTATTAATATTACTGATTTTAGACAGCGCCGTCCTATTATTGATTTTATTGATCGCCGTCCTATTTAATATTATGATTTTAGACATACCGTCTATTAATATTACTGATTTAGACAGTGCGTCCTATTAATATTATTGATTTCTATTGAGAGCGGCGTCCTACAGTCTATTAATATTACTGATTTTAGACAGTGCCGTCATTAATATTACTGATTTTAGACAGTGCCCTCCTCGCCCTCCTATTATATTACTGATTTTAGACGCCCGTCCTATTAATATTACTGATTTTAGACAGCGCCGTCCTATTAATATTACTGATTTTAGACAGTGCCCTCCTATTAATATTACTGATTTTATCGAGTGGCGTCCTATTAATATTACTGATTTTAGACAGCGCCGTCCTATTAATATTACTGATTTTAGACAGTGCCGTCCTATTAATATTACTGATTTTATCGAGTGCCGTCCTAGTCCACATATGTCTTGTCACAGCCGGTAGAGGTCGATTATATGCGTATTTTGTCTCGTTACGGTGGTCTGCCTGCCGCGCTCAGGGTTACTAAAACGCTCTGTTCCCCACCCCCGCAGGTATAATCGGAAATAACAAGGCCATAGGAAAGTACATAACTACTATGATTTTCTTGTACTTTGCGTGCCTCCTGCCCTCCATAGCCTTTGGCTCTTTGAACGATGAAAGCACCGGAGGGGTGATTGGTAAGATTTTCTTTGAAGATCATTTGTTTTGCAACTATCAACTTGGAACAGAGTAAACAGGTGGGTAGCAGTGGCGGTTTTGAGCAGCAACGCTATTTATTTACCCTCTGGCGGGATACGTGGCCAAGAGGGAAAAAAAATAATAATTAAGCATTGATAGAGCCATAGAGATAAAATCTGTGGGTGCTGGTGGGACAGGAACCCTCACTTGGCAGTCCCTGCACATCCTATGCAGCCTTCTAAAGGGTTAAAAGTGTTTGGGGTTTTTTTTTGTCGTTTTTACCTAAACTATAGGATTCTCCTTCGTGAAAGATCGTTTTTTGTTGTTATATTCACATGCAGCTTCCCTACGGATCCGTAGATAAAATGATCTTCGGGGGGAATGAGTTTTCTGTTGCGCACACTTTCTTGAGCACTGTCTGAGCAGGAAGTTCCTATAAAGATAGTAGGAATTCTGTAAAATGTATACAAATCTGTCTTATAGCTTAAAAAAAACAAACTTTCATGTAGGAGAAACCTGTATTTAAGTTGATGGGGGGTTTGGATAGGAAGTTTCCCTGCAATTTGGATCTCCAAACTTCATTTTTTTTTTTCTTGGCCTCGTATCTCTGAGTTCTCGAGTAAGTGTCGCTGCTGCTTCATCCCCCTAAAAACCAGCTCCTCCAGCTCTTAGGGAATCTCTCCTGATAGCTGAAGGGGGTTCACTTGCTAAGAGTTATTTGGGGGGAGGGTGTTGTTTGCAGCACGAGGGCCGCAGATGGTCTTCCCAAGAGGAACGTCTGCTTCCTGACCCCTACCCGATAGATTCACCCCCCAAGTCGAGAAGGGACCCGGTTCCCCCATTAATAGGATACTGAATAGTTATTGATCATGCTTTGTCTGTTACTTTATTTTCTAATCGGGCAGAGGTTTTCCCCGTGTTGTTGACCTGCCCCTGTAAAGCGCTGCCCCCTGCAGTATGCCTGATGTAATAACTGCGTTACTGTACTTTTAATATATATGTGTATAGGTATCACTGAAGACCCGGCGTG
Source organism: Spea multiplicata (assembly GCA_009364415.1). Taxonomy (NCBI): domain Eukaryota; kingdom Metazoa; phylum Chordata; class Amphibia; order Anura; family Pelobatidae; genus Spea; species Spea multiplicata. The sequence continues at coordinate 5,836 of VKOC01014674.1, forward strand.
GTGTATGACTATAAACGTGTACATGCGCGGGACACTGCTAAGTGCCCTTTTCTGCTCTCGTTCCAGACGTGCAGAAGACGATTGTCGGTCAGTGTATCGGGGGAGTCATCTACGCTCTGTTTTCTGGGCAGCCTTTGGTTGTTCTGTTAACTACTGCCCCCCTCGCTTTATATATAAATGGTGAGTCCAACCCTGGCTTTTTTTCATATATATATATATTCTGGAGGTATCATCCGCTCGCGCGTCGGGTAATTGCCTTCTAATGTCGCTGCCGGTACGCAGCCCGATGTCTGACCCCCCCGGTTCTTTTCTGCCCTCAGTGATCCGAGGAATCTGCGATGACTACAATCTGGATTTTAAGGCGTTTTACGCCTGGACCGGCCTCTGGAATAGCTGCTTCCTCTTCCTCTATTCTCTGTTTAATTGCAGCCTGCTGATGAAGCTTTTCAAGAGGTATTTCCGCCCCGTTTTCATATCGATGGGGTACAGGAGGGAAGAATATGTCAAAGGAGGGGAAATGTTAGAAGAAGAGGGCCGAATCTAGAGAGTCAAAGTCTTAGGATGTAAGGAAGTGTTACTTTACTGAGAAAGCAGTAGATAAATGGAACAGCCTCCCAGCAGAAGTGGTAGAGGGTAGTACAGTGAGGGTATTAAACATGCATGGGATAGACATACGGCTCCTGAATCTAAGACGAGACCAACGACTGGTTAAGGTCTTTACAGAGTAAGCAGACTAGACGAGGGCCGAATGGGGCCGATCTGCCGGCAGAGTCTGTCAAGAGCTGAAGCATCTTACAGTTTTATCTCAGCGACTCTTGGGGTCGATAACAAGATCCTGATCTAGAACTTGGAACCCAAACACCCAGAACCTCCGTGTAACAGCAATCCATCTTCCCGATGGTTTAGTATAGAGGGGGTTCTTATTCTTCAGACGCTTTCTTTGACCGCCTAGAGCTCTAGTGTATATATCTCTCTGTGTATATATATCTCTCCGTGTATATATATCTCTCCGTGTATATATCTCTCCGTACTGTCCGGCCCCCGCGTTTCCTCGGGCTGTGGCTCCCGTTTCACTCTGTCGTGTTTCTTCGCAGGTCCACGGAGGAGATTATAGCGCTGTTCATTTCCATAACGTTCGTGCTGGACGCACTCAAAGGGATTATTAAAAGTAAGTAATGGGCCGGCGTCGGCTGGGGGGTGCGGATAAATCGCCTCTCTAGTGATCGGAAAGGAGGATAAATATATCCGAAGCGCGGGTTTATTTCCGGGACAACTCCCCGGATATTTTCTGCCTTTACTGAATCGGGGAAAAAAAAGCGCTCGGAAAATCATTAGTGAGATTTGGTTAAATGCAGGCAGTAAATATACTGGATTTTCCTGTGGGGGGGGGGGGCACCCAGCTATTTAAAGGAGAAATCCCCTGGGAACATTTTTTTTTCTCCTTTAGCAGAAATCTGGTGCTGTATATGGTATTTACCCCCAGCCCCCCTCGTTGTATACGGTAATGTAGGTCGATGTGGGGAAAAAAAAATTTGGAGGGGCTTTCTGTGCTACAACACCACACTGAGCTGATGCTTTATGGCGATGCTAATGAAGTCCGTTCATCAGAGAGTCTATCTGGGTGATTTAGACTGAGTCATTCTATTGTTCCCCACAGGCAGTAGGATAAGGAGTCGGGGTGTTTAGTAGATCGGGGCTCAGATAACAGAGCGAGAACCTCATACAAACGGCTGATATGCAGCTGCCTGAAAACATTATAATATGGGGCAAAAACTAGAAATAAAATGGTAACATCGTGTGTTTAATCTGACACCGGTGGGACTTCCAACCAGCGGCCGTTGCATGGATTCTGATCTCGTTCAGCCGGCTGCTGGTTGGAATCCAAAAACATTCTATGAAAAAAAAACCTGATGCGATGGGAATTGCTGAAATGCTCTGAGTCTCTGCTTGGCGCATGTTATTTAAAGTGTTCCCCGGAGGCCGTCATTCAACCAGAGGAACTGAACAGATCAATTTATTCTTTCCATCACCCGTTTCCCTGCTTCTTATGGACTTCTTTCCCGAACTTTAAATTGCCCGTCCAAAAAAACCAAATAGAACAACGTTCAATGATTTTTTTTCTAATCTAAGGTCAGATATCTGTGTTCTGCCATCGCTTCCACTCGGTTTTATTAATAAATGTGTAAGTGAGACTTCCGCGAGTGCCTGCATGGCCGTGGCGGATGTTTTAGCGCAGGAAGCGGTGTTGAAGCGGCTGGAGTCCCTGGGCACACGAGGTCGGTCGCTTTATAGAAAGCCACCTGGTCAAACCAACCGTCCTCTTCTGCCTCTGCTTCCTCATCCATCAGTGCGCCCCCCCCCCGACCCCAAAAGATCCAGCGGCGTTTGCTGAACAGCAAAATCCACAGAAATATTAAAGAAACGATAGAATATATATATATAAAATATTTATTTTTCAGTGCATTTAGTGAAGCTCTTGCAAAAACTCCATTTTTTAATTTCTTTTTCTGTTTGGTTTTAAAGAAAGCTACTTTTTTCCTTTTAATTTCTTTAAAAAGAGGCTTTTTTTTTTTTTTTTTTTTTTAAGGCGTAGTTTTGAATATTTTAGTAGATGAGGTGGGACAGTTACGTCTCCATGGAAACCAGTTTCTGAATTGTCCGTATCATTCTTAAATAATTGCGGGGAAAAAGTTGATAGCAGGGTAATACTGCCGGCAGGTTCTAAAAAAAATAACATTGTAAACCATTTTTTCTCCAATTGCTCGCCTGTTTTGGGATAAATAGTAGGAATATGCGTCATTTATGATAAGCTTGTCATTAAATACATGAATTCAACATTTTTATTCCTTTGACCTTGGCCGGGTCACCGGCGCATCATCTGTTTGCAAAACCCGGAAATTCGCAAATGAAAGGGGGGAAAAAACGTCAACTTCTATAGAAACGTAAGCCGGCGCAGCCTGTTCGGGGTTAAAATCCTTGAAGTCAAACAATGCAGCGTTCCAAGCAATCCAACGATTTATCTAAAAGCGCCGGTATGCTGGGCGTTCTTGGAAAATACATCTTTTATATGGGGGAAAAAAAATAAAGGGATACGGCATGGATGGTTTATAATGCGGATATAATATGACTAATATAAAAATATATATAAAATATATAGATATAATAAAAGAATACATTCTGGATTTAGGTTTATCGTCATTGTTCTTTAAGCAAATCCTATTAATGGTTAATTGCAAATTTCTTAATTTTAGTGCTAGACCCTTTTTTTTAAACCTCTGTAATATGCATTATCTGCCTAAAAAACAAACAAAAAAAAACCACCTTATGTATGCTATGGCAAAGGCAACTTCCTGTTCTCGGGATCTACTTAGTTATTCCTCCCCATTGGAATGTTAGATGCCGGGGGGTCTCCACCATGGAGATTAACGGGATGTTTTGGTAAAGTTCCCATAGTGATCTTATACTGTGTAGTGAAGCTGATGTAAAGTCTGTTCCTCCATAGAGTGAAAAGGGTCCCTTTGGTTATCAAGACCAAGCCATTCAATTGTTTACTGCAAGGCAGCGTGATAAGGACTTTGTGTAATGCGTCTTTATACATATATCTTTAAGTATAGATATATTATATAGAAAAATGGGATGGTTTTAACCCGGAAACCGTAACATTTTTTAATTAATTTATAAAATCCATGACAGCGGAGGGTCCCCTTTTCGGGTCCGGATCCCTCTCCAGCGCCGATTCCTCCTAATGTTCTGTCTTTGCTCTGTTGCAGTTTTTAAGAAGTATTATCTGGAGGTCCCAAACCCCCACGCCTATTATGAAAAGGGATCGTCGGAAACCTTGCCCAGCCTGAACATCACCCCCGACGCGTTTTTCGGGTCGGCCCTCAACGGCTCGCTCCTGCAGAACGACAGCGCGGATCACGAGCACACGCAGTACGGGCGAGAGTCCGCCGTCCTCAGCCTCATGCTCATGTTCGGGACGCTCTGGTTGGGTCACACGCTGTACCAGTTCAAAAAAAGGTGAGCGAGGGCCAATGTAATGACCGACGGGGGTGGGGGGCAAGGCCTCCCCTCCCCCACCCAGTCCATTCATCTGGACGGCGCCGATCTACCAACACCGTATTCCGCCAAAGCATATCTTAATATTTAACGTTCTCGATGGGGCCGGTCGGGCCCTTGATGTGGGATATGGATAACCCATGCCGGTGGGCTTGGTCTCCTAAGCACCGCAGGCTTTCCCCGAATTGAACTAATTTTCTGAAATGTTATTTTCTCGGCCGTTCAGCCCGTACCTGCATTCGAGGGTGCGTGAGATGCTGTCGGACTGCGCGTTGCCCATATCCGTGCTGACCTTCTCCGTGGTGGGATCGTACTTCTTTAAGGAGATACACAGTAAGTGGCGCATTCTAACCGTTTTTTTTTTTTACCGTGTTGACATAACATGAGCTGGCGCTGGCCGGGGGTCTGCGCCCGGGATCGCGTGGGGATATTGTATTAATCTCACAATTAAAGGGGATTAGCGCTCCTTCACTCGCAAACGACCCTGAACACCCCCCCCCCCCCCCGGCGTTGGTTAATTTGTTCAGAATGGAGGAAATGTTTCACTTCGGGGGGGTTCCTCGCAGACCCCGCTGTAAGACGGATTAGTCTAATGATGGAAGCGTTCACACGGACGCACTCACTTTATCCACCGGCGGAATCTTTCGTTTGCAGGATTCTAGATCTCTTTTTGTAGAGCGGCCCGGCTTTGGTCCCCTCTTTGTTAAATAGGGGGGGTTGAATTGGGTTACCAAGGGACCGGAGTTTAACATTTAATACAAATTGTCTAATCTCGTATTCACTTATTATTTCGGCCTCTTTCTTCTTTTATTGCTCTGCTGTTTCTGGGCCACCCAACACCAAGGGGTTAAACCCTCTCTTTGGGGAAACTTCACCAGAAAATACATAACTGAGTACCAAATTCCATATTTCAGGTTTACAGCACGGATCCTATTTATTAAATATGAAAATTAGTTCACATGAATTAACATTTACTAGTAAAATTTATAGGGTTGTCGTATATTCAGGCTTTTTTTTTCTCTAAATTAATATTCAAATTTTTTGAGGGGGGTCGTCTTATAATCGAGCAAATACGGGTATATTGCCCCATCACACTGTCCATTCATAAAAAAAATGTTTTGAAGCAAGAAGCCCATGCTTGATAAGCAAATAAGTAGCCTTTATTTTATTTATTTTTTTTTATGTATTTTTTTTTATTAACTTTTTTTTGTGGGTGGGGGGGGGGTGATAATAATAGAATACCAACCACAAAGAATTAACATTATCCGCTAATAATCCACCACATAAAATGCCTTTTTGTTATATATATTTACTTTCACTTACACAAAAAAATCTGATCTAAGAAAAATACAACAAGATTAAATAGCTTCAAATCTACCGTAATTATATATATAATCTATATATATATATATATAATATATACATTTTTAGTATTTATGTATATAATTATAACATGCACAATGTCAAATTTGTTTTCATTTAATTAGTTTTAACGCTTCATTGATTTCCTTGTTTTTATGCAAAAAGTCAGTCACTTCACTGCGTTTCCTAGCTTCCTGCGACCTTTTTAACCCTGTCAATTTAGAATGTGTCGGAACCCCCTTGATCTCGCTTAACGGCGTAGTAAAAAGGCAATAATATTAGGGCTTTAGGACTTGTGTTAATTAAAAAAAAAAAAAAAAAAAAATTCCCCTGGTCTGGCCGACTTAAAACTAACTAATTAGGTATGATCCAGGCTCGGCTGGTTTGTGGATTCCGACTACAAAGACTCAATGGAATGGGTGGAATTCATCATTTTGGGAAGGTGTTCTAATTTTATCAGTGTATTTTTTATATTATATTTACTAAAAAAAAATTCTATATAAAATACGCAGCTTATAAAAAAAAAAAAAAAAAAATCTAATTTAAAAAAATAAATTAATAATAATAAGAAAAGCCACGTGTTTGGGTGGGGGGGGGGGGATTGCAATTGATCCCAAACTGTCAAATTTGTATAGTGTTTTTTTTTTGTACTGTAGAGCGCAATTAATACCAATGCTCCGTTGGGGAGTTTCTCATGCCCCTGCTTCTTAATAGAGTTCACGCGGAAACAGATTGTTCGTTTTAATGCGTGCGCAAAAAAACCCATTAAATTGTGACGTTTTTTAATGGGAACAACAAAGACAAACTGGTAAAAAAAAAAAAATAAATCTTGAAAATGCCCCCCTTTAATTGTTCTCATCAACAAAACAGGATGATGGTTTGCAGCCATCAATGCAGATGTTTGGACGCTAACCCGAGAGGCCGAGGTTTTTTTGGCCGTGGGGGGTTTATTTTCCACGTTTGCTTGTGTCATTGTCGAGCGTGGGTGATATCTGGACACACGATGGGAAGTAGCAACTCAATGGGATCTTTTGGCAAAAAAAAAAAAACCAACCACGGAGTAACATTTCCACCCCAGGAAAAGGCACTTAGGACAGCCAGGAATTGACGCTGTCCTGCGGGGACACTGGTGGTGTTCCATGATATGTATGTTTGGCAAATACGAGTGTCATTATTTTTATAAGTGTGAAGATAGACGAGGGAACACCTTTGTTCCACGAATTAATCATTTGTATCCTTTTTGGGCAAAACATATCTCCTATAGCCGGTTTTGTATATTTTAGCAAGTCAATATTTGTTAAAGCGCCAGGATTACTATGCAAAGAACTCTCGAAGAGCGAGAGACGCTTGAGTAGAAGGCTGAAGATAATGGACTGTAGGGTTGACGAGGGAAGCGTGGTACATACGTCATGGAGTGGATGGGAGCTTGGCCGAAGGGTAGGAAAGACCCTTCCTGTAAAACAAGAGCTATTTAGGTGCTTTTTGAAATTTAAATGAATGAGCCGGTGGCTTGCGAATGCAGACCAGGAGCTCTCGATTTTCAGCCAGAAGCCTTTGCCTACTGGATCCATAGCGTGGCATGGTGCAGATGGGGGTGCACGCTCTACTATCTGAATTGTTTTTATTTATTATATAACAAACCATGTAGTACTTTAAAATGTCGAGCCAGCTAAACCACCTCCGAGGTCCTACGTAGAGAACGGTTGACTTGGCCTCCACCATGACTTGGCCTCCACCATGACTTGGCCTCCACCATGACTTGGCCTCCACCGCCATGTTTGCTCACCGTGACCTGTCTGTGTCTTGCAGTTGCCAAGTTTAACTACATTGAGACGGAGAGCCTGTTCGTATTGGCCCCCATTGGATCTCTGTCCATGGGCTCCATAACCAGTGCCATGGGGCTGGGATTCCTCTTGTCGATGCTGTTCTTCATAGAGCAGAATATCGTGGCTTCTCTCACCAACGCACCGGAGAATAGGTAATTTTGCTGCCCGTCCTCATCTCGCCTCCTCTCTCCTTTCAGGGGTCTGTAGGCTCTCCCCTGGGAGATGTGTAAAGGGGTCATTGCGCCAATATTTCAATAAAATATTCAGAGCCTCTGTTAGGAGAAGCTTTCTTTGTTGCGTGATTGATTATGCCGTTAGCCCGCATTCTAATTATTAGAACGTGTTCTGCCTCTGTTCTTATCGTCAGATTGGTTAAAGGTACAGCGTACCACTGGGACCTCCTGCTGGTGGCCCTCATTAACACCGGACTGTCATTGTTTGGGATGCCGTGGATACACGCCGCCTTTCCCCACTCGCCCATGCACGTCCGAGCTCTGGCCAACGTGGAGGAGAGAGTGGAACACGGCCATATTTATGAAACGTAAGTACGGACGGAGACTCCGCTTTCACCCGTCTTCAGGTTGGGGTACAAATCTCGGTCTCCCTTCATGGCTTTGCTTTTGTGGGGCTTTCCCATGGAGGCAATGCTTAGGAGGGAACTCGTACCTAGGGCCAAGCTGTTGTCTGAAGGTGGTGGTCATCATGCGTACTCTTTTTATATAATAACCCTCATTGAGGATTTTGCACAGGTATTAGAGCTCCAGTTCTTTCTTATTTTCTCATTTATCGTTTGCCTGCAATGCTTAGACGTCATCGTGTGTGGCCATTGGCTGCTTCTGTGTCACGTGACAATTATGTATTCCCTAAGAAAAAAAATAGGAATTTTACATGTTTCAAGACGTTTTCCAGCACGTGTTTGGCCAACATGGTGGGTCAAAAGCCAACATGGTGGTCTTGACATCTAAATAAAATAAGAATGCTATTAAATAATTAAAAAAAACAAAAACAAACATAATTTGCATAAATTTGAATCCGTGTTGCCCAAGGCTTGTCAATCTTTGGGATATATGTAATGTGACATTTTCCCCAAAAAGTAAAAATAATGGTATATCCAAGTCTCTCTTGCCTGTCCATTGATGTTCCCTGCTCTCCTCCCCAGGATCGTGAGCGTGAAGGAGACGCGGCTGACGTCTCTCGTCGCCAACATCCTCGTCGGCCTCTCGCTCTTCCTCCTGCCGTATCCCCTGCAGTGGATTCCCAAACCGGTGCTGTACGGCCTGTTCCTGTACATCGCCCTGACCTCCATTGACGGCAGCCAGCTGTTTGAGCGGGTGGCCCTCCTGTTGAAGGAGCAGGTACGTCCAGCCTTATTCGTTACATACGTTTTCCGCAGGAAACGGACTTATTGTGTATCGCTGCCTCTAAACGGACCAAAAAAAGGGGGCAGATCAAAGGCGCCATTGTGTAAAGGTGGAGGTTAATAGCCCTTTGGGGATTTAGAATGTTTTCTATACGTCGCTGGGTATTTTCCTGGTCTGGGTTAACAGATCAAACGTAATTTAATGTTTAAAGAAAAAAAACAACAATGAACAGAAGACCAAAGAAATGTAATAGCCAAGAAAGTCCATGTTTTATTGCTTTGTGTTTCCGGGTGGAGTTTGAGAGTTTTTTGACCGCGTACGGATCGGGTAGAATGTGCGTTAATGAGAGAGTGCGCGTGTTGAAAGATTCCTGGTATATTAGCTGGAAATGCTTTACGTCGATGATAACTAACTTAGAAAGTCATAAATTCTGCGTCATCACTGTAATTATTTGCGTTGCCCCCACCCCCTGTCCGTTAAGCACATTTGGTTCTGGTTTTCAGGGCCCAATAAATAGCATTTTAGCAAAAAAAATAACTGATGTGTGGGGTTTTTAGTTTTTTGCCCCGTATAGAGCCCTGCGATGCATGCAGACCACCTCCGCTTCTGCCGGGGCTTCTAAGACTGAGCACTGAAGGTCACGTGATGCCGGCGCTCAGTCATAGAAGCTCGGGCGGAAGTGCCGGAGGTTGTCTGTGTGCATCGCTCAGACGTCCATTGCCTGCCAGAGACGAGGATCCGGTCCCCTGCAGCGCTGCAGAGGATCTGGGTCTTATAGTCAGACCTCTATTTGACTACCTCATATAAGACGAGGGTTATTTTTCAGAGCATTTACTGTAATTCTGTGTTAGTAAATTAAATTCAAGGAAATTTTATGTATCCTTTTTTTGCTTTTAAGTTTGTATCCTTGTGTACCGTGTGTAGGGCGTTCTACCCGTTCTTATATTTTATAACATTTTTCGGTTGGTTTTTATTAACTTTTTCCCCCCTCTTTCTCTCTCTATATACAGACGGCGTACCCACCAACTCATTACATCAGAAGAGTCCCTCAAAGAAAGATTCACTACTTCACGGGGCTGCAGGTCCTCCAGCTGGTGATTCTCTGCGGGTTTGGGATGTCTCCCCTCCCGTACATGAAGATGATCTTTCCTCTCATTATGATCGGGATGATACCCATCAGGTACGATAATTGCTCAAATCTCTTCCCTGGTCATTTTATTGTATTCTATACATATTTGGGGCAAAAACTAAATGGGACATCTTTGTTGGTAGAGGGGTGGGTGCAGGACCATGCGCTGACCATGACATATTAAAGCAGAATGCTAGGATATGATGTCATATCCCGGCACACAACTTCAATGCGTAGCGAGGAAGCCATGTGGGAGATATAATAGGTCTACGTTGCAAACGTTACTCAAGGAAGATTCCCTGACCTCCCCTTCCAGCTCAACAGGAGAACGGGGACACTTCCCGAAAGTTGGGAGAGTTGAGAGGTATACTTTTAATGAAGAAGACACGTGATGGCTTTCTTTTAATGCCATTATTATTTTTTATAACGTGCTGATCTTTTTTTTTTTTTTTTTTTTTTTAGATACAACCTACTACCGAAGATCATCGAGTCGAAATACCTGGATGCGATGGACGCCGAGCACTAGAACGGACGAACCACCCTGGGAATCGGCGGAGGGGGTTTTTTCTTCCCCGTCGTAGTGTCTTACGGAATCCGGCCACTCTGGGTCTGTTCGTAGAATGTATGACCAAAGCCGAATCAGGTGACTTTCTTAAGAAAGAAAACCATCCAAAGGCTGACGAGTTTACACGACGCGGCTACGGGAAGCCACCCAAAGATCCTGCGCGATGCTTCATCTCATGCTGTCTCTTGCCCTCGGATATGAAAAGAGAGAGAATATTTTTCTTGTTAATTTTTTGCGTTTTTAAGACTTTATATCCTGAATGAACCAAATCTTCATCTTTTCTAGGACTGAGAATACCGTTTGAAGGATTTAAAATGGTCAGGGGCCAAAAGGGAAGGGAAAAAAAAGATGTTTTGTTTTTTTTTTCTTTCTCCGACGAACCTGGCAAAATATTTTTTTAAATGACTTATAAAGTGATGCTCGCCCTCATACAAAAGGGGCGCAGAACAACCGTGGATTACCCTGGGGGGGCAGCGATAAGAACGGAGCCCCCTCCCACCTTTCAGTCCTCTTACGTCAACCAAAAGTTTCTATATATATATATATTCGTTTATTTGCTACCGCAAATATTGTCAGTAGAGTAGAAAGCGTGTCCAGGAATGTAATTTGGCTGAGTGTTTTTTTTTTTTTTTACAGCTGTTCGAAATTTAATTTTGCTGATTTTTTTTTTTTTTTTTTGTTCCGTCTTAAGTAGAGAAGAAAAAAAAAAACGGAGTTGTGAATTTGCACAGCGGCAAACGTGGCATTATGCAGAAATTCACTCGGATACCAGCACTTTTCAACTCTAAAGCTTTTGTGTGTGTGTATGCGTGTGTGTGTATGTGTGCTATTCGTACGTGTGTATGTACACACATCAGTACGCGCATGTCTGACCGTGCATTTAAAATGCAGATTTATGTATAATGTTTATACAGCACTAGTGGAACGGAACACACTAGCGTTTTTATAAATGACCTCCTTCTGGAAGGCCAGACGGCTGCGACGCTTAAAAGACGTCGAAGGAATATTCACTTGTTTCCCGTCATCTGGACGGCTGCCGGGAAAGGTCTGACTATGGTTTACACAAATGCTCGGGACCCCTAGTTGATGACCGCTAGGCGAATGTTAAATAGGCTTCCCAGCGTTTTCGCCTCTACGTTCACAATGCACCGTTACCCTTAAAAACTGCTTTTTTTCCCATTATTTGTATAAATATATATATTTTTTTTTATTTTTTTTTATTTTTTTTAAGAATGATTTGCATCTCAAACCATTTTTTTTGCAGGACTATCTTAAGGGTGTCTTTATGCTGCGTCTCACTAGATCACCAAAATAATCACAACGTCCTCCTAACTAGACCTCGGTCAACGATGACCGCGGGATAACCGTCTGGTCCGAAGCAGCCTTTTTTTTTTTTTTTCTTTTTAATAAAACCTAGAGGTCAAAGGGGTCTAGTCCATTCCATCTCTCACCAAAGACGTTTTCATTGTCTATTCCGTAGCGGCGTTGGTTCAGCCGGGCGTCCGAACGCGGCGTCTCCCCACAAAGTGCAGACGCGGCGTCCTCTCGTAAATAATAATAATAATTAAGTAAATTAAGTAGCATTTTTCTATCCGAATGTAACGCACAACTGGCTCTACTACGATAAAAGTCTAAATTCTGTAGTATCTGACGTGAATTTTGCATGATGGTGTCAACGTACGGCTGAAAGTGAAATTTTTAAGAGAAAAGGCTATTTTTGTGTGAATATGTAATACGTCGGTTCGAGGTCAAAACTCGATTTCGACGCTCGGGGCAAAAACTCTCTCTCTTGCTGTTCTTGTTTTGTATTTTTTTGCTGTGATGTTTGTTTGTTTCTTGCTTTGTAAAAGTTGTATGAAACCTAGTTTCTTAAGACAGCATTTTATGATATGTGTGGGGGGTTTGGGGACCCCCAACAATCTCTTCTTGAGCCTTGAGCATGCTGCCGTCTATATGGATACTAAGTATCACTCTACGCGCCCGGCTCTTGCAAATCGGAGCTGTCTGCACATTCAGGCACCGCGGTGACTCTCGGGGGGAAAAAAAATATTCCGCGCTGCGTCGTGCGTTTAAACCGCAAGGTCAGTAAACGTTGCTTTTTCAAGGCTTATGAGAAATGCTTGCTCCAGGGCCACCTTGCAGGATGCAGCTTTCATAAAACAAACCCCTTAGTTAAATGTCACCCGGCTTATATGGGGCCAGAGAAAGTCGAAGTGTCGGGAAGGAGACGAGCAAAAAAAAACAAATGATCTCGTCTCTTCCGGATAGAGAGAGAGAACGCGAGCGGGACGTAGTAAGCCGCGCGCTCTTTTCTCCGAGGGGATTAACCCTATGTGCTGCTTAGGGGTGTATATGCTATGAGCGGGTCTATTCTGTATATATTTAAGATGTTTGGAAATCAAAGAACAGAGCACCGAAGAAAATTATATTAATAAACAATGGTTTAAAACAATAAGAATCTGGAGTCTTGTGTTGCATTAAATGGATGGATTATTCCTTTGGGGGGGGGGCAGGAGGTGTCCGGGGGCCATCTGATGTTCTGATGGGGTCCTTGGGCAGAACTCTGTTGTTGGGTCCCTTTCATATGAGATCACACAAAACCCCCGCGTTATATGGTAACTTTTATTTAAATTACACATTTTATATACAAATATGTCTATATGGCGGTTATGTCTATATGGCGGTTATATTAAAGGCGCGCATCTTGCGCCTCCTCTGAAGCTATCGTTTTAATTGCGTTTTAAATCTTTTAGTTACTGACGCGTTCTAATTTTTGCCGTTTGTTTGCTGTTGGGATTCCAAGCTGGTTATATTATCACCGATATACCAACTCAGGAACGTACCGAGAACGTTAATAATTAACCAAGTGAAAAGGGGTATCCCTCAAAGCAGGAAGCACTCCCTGCTCACGCTGCAGACAGGAAGTGTCCATGGGAGAAACCACTTCAGGAGGGGAGGATAGAATCTATTCTCTGTTTGTAATCTAACTTTCTTTACAGTTTCTAATGGCCTCGTTTGACACGCAGGGGTCAACCAGAACATTTAAACATGATTAGTAGGGGGGAAAAGATAAACTGTGGATGGACCCCTGGGGATGATCGCACCTTGGGTAGTTTCCCCTTTTGCCCCATGATAAAGACACCAAAAAGCAGTACGCTATCTTATACAATGACAGGTAAAGAGGGATGTGGTCAGGTCTCTTTATCATACTCCTTTGAAAAAAGTGAATCGCTCTGATGCATGCGCGCTCTGTGACCCAGAGCATGATCACCACTCCTAATTTTTGAGGTTCAGCCGCGCTCGTTCCTAACAGGTGTATAAAAATAGGCGGCCGTCTCCGTAGAGAGACATTGGCGGTAGAACGGCTCGTACTGGAGAGCTCGGTGACTTTAAACGTGGCGCTGTCACTTTGTGGAGCGTCTGACCTGCTGCCCCGGTCTGCTGTAAGTGCCGTTATTGTGAAGTTAAGCGTTTGGCAGTAACGGCTCATCCACGAGGCCGTAGGTCGCGCACACTCGGAGTGGAGCCGCTTAGTGCTGAATGGATTGGCGACGGAAGTTCCCCTGTCCTCTGCAGCATCTCTCACCGCGGAGTCCCAAGCGCTGTGTGCCGAGAGCTTCGCGATCAGTGTGCACAGTGCCAGGCGTCTGCTGGATTGGTGGAAAGCGCATCAACGCGGCGGTGGAAACTTGTGAAAAGAACCAGAAATTGTGATCTTATAGGGACAGTAAAGCTTTTTGAGGAGTATAAGGAGGGCTTGCGTAGGTTACGCTCTCCAAGCAGCATTGGGGGGGCTAAGTGTATTAGGGTGAGGTCCAAGCTATTTAGTTCCAGTTTGCCGGTTGTCATTGTGATGGTAACTAAACCGGCGCTTTTAAAATAAAAAAGAGGCAGTGACCCGGGAATACGTTGATTGTTCTACACCCAGAGCCTGATGTGTAGCTCACCGGTCCATTCGGATGTGCGTATGATCCAGCAGCTGCCTGTCTTACTCGGCACCGGTGGGACCTGCCAGGGACCGGTGCGTGCCTCTTCCTCGCCAAAACCTTTGAAGAGCATTTTGACATCTTATCCCAATGCTTCCTTCCTGAGGTCATCACCCCAGAGGTTTCGGGGTTCCTTACAGCCGGGGTTTTCTGCCGGGTTTGCCGTTATTATTTGCACCATAATCATAAAGTATATATATTTTTTTTTTTTTTATATATCCGCCTTTGCTTTATCATGTAACCGGGTGACACAAGCAGAGAGGTTGACGATAGGTGGAGAATAAATCATTGCCATAGCAACAGCAAACAAATATTTCCATTTTGTTTTCCTTTCAAACTACCGAAGAAAGAAAATCCTAAATCTGTCACGTTTCCGTTTTTTTAATGAACCAACGGTGATTGAGATGTTTTAACACCAAACATCTTGGCCTAGGTTGTAGGCATCTTGGTGCTTAGAACATTCTTCATACCCTATTATCTACCCCGATCTTTTACTGGTTGTTACTGGCGTGTAGAGGACCTGCTGCATCCTCCTCGTTGGCGTTGGCGGTGGATTAGAGCGCTAGCTCCGAAACGTCACAGATGTTAAGAAGGGAAATGTATCGTTTCTCTTATCCCACCGGAGATTCTGACGATCCGCAGTATTTCACTCAACCACACGAGCTCACGTAGGACCTCAGAAGGGTGGCGGAGATCTGGGAGTAAATTAATGGAGATCTTAATTTCCAGAGGATAGGAGAAAAAGATGGAAATCTCCACGGGGGGAAATAATGTTCTACATCATACGTTATTCTTCTGCGTGTCTTGACATTTTGATCATGTGACTGCCTATGACATCAGTAATTCAGGGAACATTGCACGCTTCGTGACCTCAGCAGGTGGAACGGCGCATGTACCGCAGGCAGGGGCTGTGAGTATTGAGAGTTGGAGATGCACACAAATGACTCTCTGTGCTCTTTAAAAAGACCTCTCCCAGCCAAGCAGAGATCTCTATCAGCTGTTTGCCATTCCCTCTATAGACTACTACGGAAGAGCCGGCAGAGTGGCCACACAGAGACAAGTATTTATTTGGGCCGATCAATGCCCTCGGTGAAGCCAAACTATTGATTCATCGCAAAAAGCAGCAGGGGTATTTAATTAGCTTAATGCTTTTAGACTTTTTTACAAAATGTCTAGTTTTTGGAGCTTCGTTCGGGGGCCGGTGAGTCACACGCGGCTGGGATGGTGAGAATTTATCTGGGGATATTGATCCTGCTGAGATCAGCACGGAAAATAACACGCTGAACAAGAGCGGAATTGAATTATGTTTCTCAGTCAATCGATAAAGCCGTTCAAGTGGAAATTATGGCAATTTTACAAGTCTCTGTGTTTCTCAAAGAGGGGTGTAATAAGTGTTTATCTATCGATGGGGTGGCAGTGCCCTCGTGTGGCTGTTGGTGGAATTACAAACAGGGCGCAGGTGGGTTTTGGGTTTGTTTTTTGGAGAAGATTCTGGAAAAGGTGTAGAGGCAACTGGGAGGACGTAAATGAGTGAGAAACCTGATTTTCTATATTCTAATAACTAAAGAAAGCCTTTGAAGAAAACACGGGGCGTCCAAAAACTTTCAGGTCTAGAATTTTCAGTTAAAGGAGATCCGTTATGACTTCTTCCCACTAATGTATCCAGGATCTTCCCTCTTAATACCCTCATCCAGCATACCGAGGAATCCCTCTGCCACGGTCACCAGCAAGATTAACACACTGTTCTCCGTATCGCTGTCACTACAATCAACTCATCCTTACTCTCCCCTCACCCACCAAATAGAGTGTAAGCTCACAAGAGCAGGGCTCTCTTCTCCTTCTGTACCAGTATATTTAGCGCCTGTTAATGATACTTCCATTCTTATTCGCTTTTGCTGCAACCTATTGAAACGGCACTACGGAATCTGCTGGCGCTATATTAATAAATGTAATGTATGATCTATTGCTAAATAATCCGATATAATGCGGGGCGAGTATGGAGCGATGTCGGACAGTGAGGCCGTTGTGGGACTGTGCAACCATGGAGTCCGTTTTGGATACCTGGGAACTCTCTGCTTGTTCTCCGGGTCACGGAGTGGAATGGTATGATGAGATTCCGTCATAAGTAGTTATTTTGCCCAACTCGGGGGAGGTAGCCAAGCAGAACATCAGACTGATAGGAGGCAGGTGAGGTAAGTTGTCCAGCCATCACAATGTGGCCCTTGTCAAAGTCGCTCAGATCCTTACGCTGACCATTTTTCCTGCTTCTAACTTTGATGACGAAATGTTCACTCGCTGCCTCGTATATCCCCCCCACTGACAGGCGCCATGATTACAAGATTATCCGTGTTATTCACTTCACCTGTTAGTGCTTGTTATGTTATGGCTGATCGGTGTATATAATGTTATATCAGGCAGGGAACATATACAGATTATTATGTTATATCAGGCAGGGGACATATACAGATTATTATGTTACAGTATATTATGTCATATCACGCAGGGAACATATACAGATTATTATATTACAGTATATTAGGTTATATCAGGCAGTGATATACTGTAACATAATAATCTGTATATGTTTCCTGCATCATATATAACATAATATAGTGTAATATACTAATCTATATATGCTCCCTGAGTGATAACATAATATAGTGTAATATAATAATCTGTATATATTCCCTGTGTTATATAACATAATATAGTGCAATATAATAATCTATATATGTGTTATATAACATAATATAGTGTAATATAATAATCTATATATGTTCCCTGCGTGATAAAACATAATATACTGTAATATAATAATCTGTATATGTTCCCTGCCTGATATAACATAATATACTGTATCAGGCAGGGAACATATACAGATTATTATATTACAGTATATTATGTTATATCACGTAGGGGACATATACGGATTATTATGTTACACTATATTATGTTATATCATGCAGGGGACATATACAGATTATTATATTACACTATATTATATCACTCAGGGAGCATATATAGATTATTATATTACAGTATATTGTTATATGATGCTGGAAACATATACAGATTATTATGTTACAGTATATTATGTTATATCAGGCAGGGAACATATACAGATTATTATATTACTGTATATTGTTATATAACACAGGGAACATATACAGATTATATTATGTTATATCATAGTGGAAACATATATATATATAGATTATTATATTACACTATATTATGTTACATAACTCAGGGAGCATATATAGATTACAATATTACAATATATTATATTATATAGCATAATATATTATAATATATAGCATAATATATTACAATATATTATGCTATATAATGCAGGAAACATATACAGATTATTATATTACAGTATATTATGTTATATCACGCAGGAAACATATACCGGTTATTATATTACAGTATATTATGTTATATCATGCAGGGAACATATACAGAATATTATGTCACAGTATATTATGTTATATCTCGGTGGGAACATATACAGATTATTATGTTACAGTATATTATGTTATATCACGCAGGGAACATATATATATATATATATATTATTATATTACAGTATATTATGTTATATCACTCAGGGAACATATACAGATTTGGAATAGAGGATTACAGGGTAAATGACTCCGGCGTGATATTTCACTCAGTTCTATCGGTCCACGCGTGACTTTATGCAGAATACAATCCGCCCGCCGTCTGCGGGATTCCAGTTTCCCATGAATGATTTAACGACAACTCACCCATTATACAGTTTCTATAATTACCACATACAGGAAATAATTAAATAACACGTTAAAAAATGGGAGATTCTCTGGGTAAAGGAGCAGATTCTAATCTGGCAGTCAGTGGGTTAATATATCAGGGTAATATCTGCCCTGTTATTCCGCACTCACTATACACGGCTGTAATCTGATCTAAAATATTATTACTCTGCGGAAGAAATGCCGGTTTCTATAGCATACAGGCAGATAAATGTATATACGCTGCGAGATGGAAATGGTGGCCATATTGATTATCAAGGCAGAGTCAAACGAGGGAGCCACTTTTTCATACCTCCCAACAGTTATGATAGGAGTTATGTTTAAATCTCCCATTGTATTTCCCTGTACCACTTCTGCTAGGAGACTGTTCCATGTATTTACTACTGTATCAGTAAAGTTTTATGACAGTTATTTTAGCAAATAAAGGACGGATTCAGATACATGGGAACTTTTAGCCTCTGGCTACCCGGACCCCACTCTTGCGGGATGTGGCCAGGACTACACACGGGACACAATCAATTTTAAGGGAGACCCTGGAGGGGTTGACCCAGAGGACCGGCGATTCTCACGGGGTCCCCGGGCAAAACCTGAGTTCCCAGGTATGCAAACTGTTAAAAAAAGAAAACCAAAGAGATACTTTGTGTAAATAACCAGCGACCCTTCTGTGTAATACAAGAGTTTTCACCCAAATCAACCCTTCTTACTACGTCGTGTGAATAAAAGGAAACTCTACAAGCCGCCTGTGTGACACAAGCTGGGGCATTTACCAAAGTGTGAGAAGTTGGATGAGTTTTTGCCCCATAAGAAGGCTTTTTCACTTTAATTAACCCCTTAATGACAAAGCCCGTATGTGTACGGGCTCAAAATGCATTGTTTTCAATGGGTTTTGGGACCGCCCATTGTCCTTAAGGGGTTAAATTGGGGTCCTCCTTTTCATGGTGATACTTAATACTTTCATGGATCATCTTCTAATGGACCGCTGAGGTTTCTTCCGCTGTAGAAAGTGTCTGAAATGCCCCTAGTGGTTCAATGATGTACAGCAACTACCTGTTATTGCCAAAAGTGTGCCCCGGTATATGTGTAAAGTAAAATATGTCGGGTCCACGATCATCCGCAGGATTTTCTCCAGCCGCAATACCCCCCTATTGTCTACCTTCCTTGGTTCAGTAGAGGGGTTTTTCCTGTCAGCTACTCATTAATAGCAAAAATGAAATGACCAGTAGTAGTAGCTACAGACCAGCATGTACCAGCAACATAAGAACTTCAGTTTACGATAGCTGAGGTGGTAAAGATTAGCCACAACTACCCCAGTCTAGATTGTAAGATCACGATCCCGGGGAGAATATAACTTTTTCCCGAACATTGAACGTATGATGACATCTATGAGCTGTGAAACTCCGCACAGTTATATTAGATTTGAAGTTCAGGGTATGAGTTTCCCCTCTGGGTCCAAATGCTGGACTTGGGGTCAATAATGATTTATTAACGGAAGTCATTACTGTTCCGGCCATCAGAGAAGATTTATTTAGACGGCTCATTGTGTCCCGCCATGTCTTACGTGATGAATGTCAGGTTAAAGCAGTTTGTGGCAAATACATGCATGGAACGAACTTTGCCACTGAAACAAACGAAGAAATACATTTGGAGTTCAATGCATTACTATATTAACCATTCGATGTGTTCCAAATTCCGATAGGCTTGCAACATAGTAACAGAAGAAAACAAAAAAACCCCTGTTAAAGGAAACGTACCCAGAGATTAGAAGCAGTGTCTACTTATTTATTTATTTTTAACTGTTTGTGCTGTTTCTTGTGCGAAAAGCGTTTTCATCTCGTTCTAGAACTTGTTACAAGTCAAGATTATGAGTAACAGACCCTGAATGTCTAGTGTTCGCTACTGCCGCCATGTGGCAAATATTATGTACTGCAGATTCTCAGCTGTCACACTAGAAAGACAGAATTTGGACACTCTGGTGGGGTGAGCGGAACGCGATTTGACCGGTTTTCACACGTCATGCAAAAGGACCACTGGGAAAGCATTAGAACATTAACTTTAAAGAGGAACCCCCACCATCATTTTCCTGGTATCACCATTTCTTTTAATGTAACTGGTGGCTTTGGATATAAAAGATCAGAAATATAGGATAAAAAGATACAGACTTAAACTTTTCGTAAAGAATTAATAGCAAAACATATAAATTTTATATTTTAAATATATTTTATATATATATTTTTTTATTTAGGATAATATCCTTATTTCTTCTTGATTAAATATCTATATTCCGGTTACCCACATTGATATTCCTCTCCAGTGAAGTTCTTTATATTGGGTTTGAATACCTTCTCAGTCAATGAAAAAAGGATCATAAAAAGGATGAACTGAATGTTTTTGTCTTTTTGCGCTCATTCGCTCTCTCTTACTATGTAATGAATCAATGAGTAACCATCACCTTACCCGATCTCATATTATGGTAATAAAAGGAGCTTAAAATGTATCTGTCATTTTACCCCACTTTTGGATGTGTAGGAGCAGCAGTTGTAACTTCCTGTTCTCAGGATCTGCATGATTAGTCCTCCCCAAATATTTAATTACACAGTTGTTCAATCAAGCTTCCGCCTTTAATAATTAATAATGAATAAATGGGGGACCCCAAACCCGCTATTTAGCAGGGGAGCTCTCTTTGCTCCCGTCATAGGCAGAGGAGGCGGGGGGGGGGGGGGGGTGTGTGAATTAACTAGTCCCTGACCGTTTTCCTCTATCCCATCTGCTATTTGGATGGGGCAGAGTTGCTCACTTCACTCACCCTTATCCTATTGCTTGGTTACTTATGCTTAATGGGGCATAGGCGGGGTATTAATCTTGGGTGATTTCCAAGGCTTAACCCAGGACAGCGTCACCAGCCATCTCCCCTGAGCCACCAGCCTTCTGAGCGCTGGAACATGACATCATATTCCAATGCTCTCATTGGTGGACAGAAGTAAACTATGGAGGCTCTGCCGACTCGGCACATTCCTCCATAGTGCTAATGGGGAGATGATCGTTATTCTTTTTTTTATCCCACTCTTACCCACTACTCCAGATGCCCGTGTCTTGGACCTTTTCAGAAGATCCCCAGCGCAGCCAGCTTAGGACAACGGTCATGACACAAAATATCAAAGGGATGCTTTTCTGTAACAAATGTTGCAGATCCTTGGAGATCCTTAATAATAATAATATCATCTTATAAAGTTGTAGGATTTTCTTCCTATTCGTTATTGCTATATAATAAGCGCGTTGCGGGTGCCTCACCTACGCCCGTTATTATGGCTTTAGATTTGGCTATTATTTGGACTTTCAGCGCACTTATCAGCCGCTCGCTGTTTGGGTGAAGAATATTCTCGTTAACAGCGAGCTTCATAAATTTTGTACGGCCCCTATAAATATTTAAAGGGAGTCATTCCATATTCACCGGGATGCTCATTGTTCTGGATCACCGGTTCGATGAGGAAATCTTGCATTACAGAACCGGTCTGACTCCTATCCGTTCAGTAAAAGGATGCCGCTCTCCTGGTTTACTGAAAACCGGTGGTGTCGGCTGCCGTGTAAATAATGTGAATCGCTCACAACTTATTATATGAACCTTTTTGAGACGTGGATCCCATCCGTTTGCGGAACAGACCAATAGGCAGACCCTTACTGCATTACATGGACATCACAGGAGAGGGTCCCTGGGCATCTAACCTAAATGTGTTTGACCACTTCTAAGCACCACGTCGCTATAATGCAGCACAAAACAAAGCTACAAAGCTCCATGGCTGGATCCATTCCATGCTCTACACAATCCGATTTCTTAAAGCAATGTGTTAGGTCAGAATTGCCACTTCTTGCATTTTTTTTCCCGCTCTTCCCAAAAAATAACGGCTAAAGATATATTTACATTCCTATATGTATCTATATGCTACTAGCTCATATAATACGATATAATTATTATTTTTATTATTTATTGTTTTATATGGCGCATCATATTCCACATAATATATATACCGTATATATATATATATATATATATATATACACCATAGTACCTATATTATAAACAGATGTTTCTTCTTTTTAAATAATGTATCAAAATGTGCAATGTACACTTACAGTGTGTAATATAATACTGATAATACTGATAATATAAAAAAAATGTGAGACTTCCCTATAAGAAGCTGAAATAAATAGTATCTTATTATCGCCTCTAGATGGTAGTGTATAACATAAACCTGCTGCTAAAACTGTATTTTTAATAAATACGGTATATGCTAAGCTAACTTCAATAATACTGTTATTTCGTATTCTTTTTTAGTACTTTTTATATGAGATTGTACTGTTTTACCAATTTAATTTAAATGCAATCCCCTGTGTGAATTTGCAGAAAATGAATGCGGCTACCAGATATGATGTCATACTCCAACTCTTTTTCCGTTACTGTGCAGAGCCGTTCATAGGGAGATTATCCACAAGGACACTACTTGGGGACTTTGGTTAAAGGGAGCCATGCCAGGGGCCGCAGCATGAATTACAGTCTCACGCATGTTTACTGTGGCTCATTAATGCAGGCCCACCTCTAAGATACACCAATCAACGTGTATGTATTTGATCAAGAAATCAATCATGGGCAAATGGGGCAAAAACGATTTTCAGTTTGTCTTTGGCCAATTTGTTTTTGGGCAACGAATTGCGTTCTTTGCCCTTTCGGTTTGGCCAAAAGTTCAAGGGGAGATTTAATTCCCCGAACGCGCAGCCATATTGCCCTGAGTTCAAAATGGCGACGCTTTTGTTTTTTGCCTCTCTGTTGGTTGGAGATCAGGGAGAGGACATCACCAGACCCACCACCATATTGCCATGAGCCCAAGAGGCTTTCAGTGACGTCCGCTCCCCTGGTTGTATCGGGGAGAGGACGTCACTGCAAGTGCTCCCGTTTAGAGCAGGAAAAACGGGCAGACTAGATGGGCCGAAGGGGTCTGATCTGCCGACAAATTCTATGTTTCTACAACGTGATTAAATATCCCTTTGTGAATACCTCCTTCAGGCTGTAGCCACAGATGATATCCGCTTTGTAGGGTCCATGCATAGGAGAAGATAACAAGATATAGCTTATTATGATCTGGAAAACACCCAGGCTAAACATTCAGAAAGGGGTGACGGGAACAAGACTTTGTAAGTATCCACACTGCTTAATAGATAGGAGAAGCGCCATGACTAAAGTACCGTCAATGTCGGCTCCCTGCCTGTCACAAGAACCACACATGAACACGATAATATTTATAAATGTATCATTTATGAAAGTCAACTTTGGATGAAAGTTTGGCCAGGGTGCAGTCAGCTTCGCTTCCCCACTGTGACATGAAAAGTAATCGAAACTTTATTTATTGAAATAACATAAACACTTAAAAAAACGTGGTACAAACATATTAAACACGTGACAATATTACTAAACCAACCCCTTGTTGACAAACTGATTAATTTGTCCTTTATATGACCCTACTCCACTCCCAAAGGTTGACCCAGGGTATCCCTAACCAATACAGGTAGGGGGTCCCCCCAGTCAATTAAACTTGTCATCAAAGGGGCAGAAAATGAAGGAGGGCTGCCTGACGTCCCCAGTCATGGTGCCCCTTGGTCAATGCTGTCCCCCGGGGCTGTTCTATAGTGCTGTACCACACCTTAGTGAATAAATGCTCAAAAGTGCACTCACAAATTGAAAT
The DNA here is from genome assembly GCA_009364415.1 of Spea multiplicata. NCBI lineage: Eukaryota > Metazoa > Chordata > Amphibia > Anura > Pelobatidae > Spea > Spea multiplicata. The sequence goes on from VKOC01014674.1 coordinate 29,650, forward strand.
AAAATGCATCTCTGTGCATATCGTAAAGTATGATACCCCAGTTTAGAAGGTGGGTCCAGGCGAGGGTCCAAAAGCGCTGTTACCCAGCTGCCATGTCAAAGCATTATAGCTTTTCAGAAGACCGCTATTACACATAAAACCATGGAAACTAATAGAATATGAAGGAGTCAGCTTCATACTGTGGGACCAAGATTGGCAGCTGCCATTTCCATTGACTTCATTAGGAGCACTATAGTGCCTGCACAGGAAGTGTACTTAAGTACACTTCCTGCTATTAGAAGAGGAGCAGGAAAATAAGACAAGTGCTCTGACCTAGAAATGCACAAGACCCACGTAGACCGCCCTTGCTGTGAAAATTAGTTGTATGCTCTGTATCTGCCTAAAAATGTTTGAACTAAATTTTGTAGAAAGATTTCTAGTTTTGCATTGTTTCATTTTTAAGTTTATCCTGCGGGTACAATTTAAATATTCAACGTTATCCAAACGGGAGGAGATTAACTCCAAATAAAATACATTCATTATTGTTTAGCTCTTTTTTTATGATGTTTTTTTTTCCCCCAGCCGCCGGCTCCACTTGCCTGATGTGTCAGATGAGCAGTCCTAGCCTACCCTTTAGGGCCCCTGGACGGTATAAGGGGTTAACAGAGCAGGGTTACTTCAAGAAACCTTGTTCCTGTCTATGTCCATTGCATGTACATATTAACCTCTAACAAATCAATAAAATAACCACACAAAATAAGACACAGAATTGTAAATTGGATAAAATTGGCCGTAGCTTTATTTAAAAGGGTATAAGAGGCATTAACAACACAAACCATTTAACGTAATAACCAAATAACTTCTTATATATAATACACCAAATACAATCCGCCCCTTTCTCAGACAGATTGTGTAACACCAAGCCTCTGTCCACCTCAACACAGAGGCGACCTTTACCCCTTATGAAACTACGACAATATAACATATTACACACCTTACATTTAACACAAAAGGGAGGGGGGTGGGACGCTTGCTCAGCAACAGCTCCTTGCAGATTTTTCTTGAGGTGAATTTAATCTCCTTGAGCGCAGCTATTTATTTATTTTACAGTTGCCTCACGCTGTAAGCACAGCTGACTGCACCAATCAGCTGTGCTTATTTTTCCCGCCGCACAGAATGCCCACTCAAACCTTGTGCTGCAGCACAGCTGATAAACCAATCAGCTGCGCTAAATAAACTGCCTGCCCAGTAACCTAGAATTAGATTTAGCTAGCCTAGCCCACCAAAACTTTATGCCTTAACTATCCTGACCTTTTAGTGACCCTTAATGTCCAGCAATGGACAATTAGCGCGCCGCTTAGGCAGCTTGCACTTTCAAATCTGCCCCGAAATACATCTATGCCCTTCCGGTCGCTCTAATTTAAAAGCATAACTACAATTGAGTTTTGTATCTTGTTTTAAAGGCAAACGCGTGGTTACAAAGCCAAAAATAAAACGCTGAATTATTCATCGGCTGCCGTGAAGGCAGATGGGCTGAAGAAGCATGTCAAAGTATTGTCTTAATGTGCAACCGGCAAAGTGTGTACACATACCGAATTGTGATTTAGCTGCTGCGTGTAGGAAGAAGCCGCCGTGAAACCTATTCTTTGCATGTAAAAAAAAAAGGAAAAACATGAATATTTTGACATTTCGCTTCAATATTTATGCTTCTGCCTTTTCTATTTATTTATTTTTTTATTTTTATTTTTTTTACCACTGCCCTGTAATTTCTGTTTACCTTTCATGTTTTCTTAGCAGTCGATAAAAATGGATTGGTGAAGGTTCCGGAGATGCGAACGCGATTATAACCGTTAATTGTTATCTAGAGAGCGCAGCGCATTAGACCTGTAATTAAAACGAAGTTGAGCTCGAAACAAATAGTAAACTGTTTTTTCAAAGCCTGACAAAAATCGCAGCTACTCTAAGAACGTGGAGTGGATTCAGTTTCATGAGCACTTATGTGTGAAAGTCTATGGTGCAGCCATTTTGGCAGAAGTTGCCGTGGTTATGTCCGCGGAGATGCAGATGAAGAAAGAAGATTAAGGATTGAAAATTGAAAATAGAAGAGAGAAGTAAGAAGATAGAAGAAGATGCGGAAGTAAATGCGGAAGAAAATGCGGAAGTGGCCAGCGGAGATGGTCGGCAGAGAAGCATTCAGAGAGCATAAGAGAGAGTGAATGAGAATGAGCAAGAATGAATGAGAGTGAATGTGGGCACCGCACTAGATGGGCAGGGAAAGAAAATCATTGCCCGAAAACAAATGGGCCAAAAACGAACTGAAACATTTGTCTGAATCGTATATAGGCCCATTTAAACATGTTAGCGGTTAGGGGTGTATTTGCATAGGAAGGTAGAGATATAGGGAATGCGGAGTTGTTAAGGGCTCTGTAGGTCAAGGTCAGAAGTTTGAATTTGATTCTGGAGGGTATGGGGAGCCAATGGAGCGATGAAGAACGGTGACAGAGAAGGATCTCGTCTTAGTTTCAGGAGCCTCAACTGAAATTGGGCAGAACTAGAAACTATCGTCATTATGATAATAAGGGTGATGGTGAAAAGTTATAGTTATAGAACTGAATTCCATTCCTTTGGATAATGCTTATTTTATTTATTATTCTGTTGATTTCAGGGATATCGCCCAAAACTGGAGTTTGCAGAAACGTTATAACTCCTCGACTTCATTATCTATTACGAAGATCCAACTCCAGCCAGCCTGAAGTAGGTCTGAACTGGCTCTGTATGGTTAACCAAGGACTTACAAGGAATATCAATAGAATGATAGAATTTGACGGCATATAAGAACCATTCGGCCCATCTAGTCTGCTCATTGAACCATACATTGCTCAGGGCCAACATAGCCCTTCTGGGGAGGGTCTTCATATGTTGTAGCTATGGCAGCTGTCATCTTAATGGAAGCATCTTTTGCCAAGAATGGTCTTCTATAGTTTATGTCCCGCAGTATTTTAAGTAGAACAAATACAGCCATGTCATATTATTAACTGATTTAAAAGCTTAAATATTAATTAGCAATATTATTCGGCAGCACTGTAAAGCGATTAGCATCCTACATAAATAATAGGATTGGGATATTCCTTTTAAATAAGCTTTGAGGCAATAAATAAGCATAAAAACCCTTTATAATCACCTTGCTGTATAATAGATCGATCTTCATTAATTAACCTTAATCTTAACCGTATTAACAGAATTTCCTTTTCACAAGTGCTATGCTTAATGTGTGATTCCAGTTAACCCTTAAAGTGCAAGAGCAGTAGGGGTGTGTTGTCACAAGTTTAAAGTAACCATTTAAAAGAGAGACTTTGTGTTTTAACCATTTAACAACCTTAGGACAAACTATAGCATCCTAAGAATTGTGGACAGGTGACTAAGAGGACGTAATAGTATGTCTTATGGTCTTTGCAGCGGTGGAGACATTTAATTTCTGGTTCATGGGAGAATAGGGAAAAAAAGGCTACCAATATTAAAAAAAACAAGCAAACAACCCCCCCAAAGTAAAATTCAAAATAAAAAAATGAATTTGACATTATAATGGTTACCATTTAGTAACAAGAGATCCCTAAGGCGTATAAAGATCTCCAGTAAAAAAAAAACATTTAAAAAGTAAATAATAATAATACATTATTATTTATTATTATTATTAGTAGTAGTATTAAAATACATAAAGATAGGTGCCCAAACACCTTGCACCCCTCCTACTAGAAATGTAATTTAAAGAATGTTCCTGCCCCCCAAAAAATGAAAAATAGCCAACATAGTATGTAAGAGTACATTATAAACATTATACAGTATATGTTGGGGGTAATATTCTGCTCAGAGGATGTTGCTGGACATAAATCTGGGTTTATGCCCTAACTGGTAACACTGCAAAAAATATAACATATTACTCATGCTAAATGATGGGCTAAAATACGGTATCCAATGGAAGCCCTTGAAAAAACAACATATACGGTAAATTGTTTGAGTAAACAAAATGTAAAAATAAAGGGAATCGTGAACAAACAGATAATAAAAATGGCAAGAAAAACCTTTGTTTATTAAGGTGGGATAAAGCCTGGTCATTGATGGGTTAATATAATTTGGGGATCTTCCTGTTTTTGTTCTGCGTTTCACGTTTGATTATTACGCATTACAATAATTGTGACAACTGAATGAATAACCCTTATAAACTGCGATAACCTGTTCCTTTTACATAGATTACGCTCCAAATATATATATAACTGTACTTTTTGGTGGAGTTCCATCTCTGTTAATAATTTTTTTTTTCTGGCATCAGCTCCGGTGTTTACACAGATGCTTGTCGAAAAACCTACACATTATGAACGCTTGGTTTGGCGGAAGAATGTGCAGCTTCATGTTTTGATACATGAGTAGTATAGCACAGGTTTAAATGGTGGTCAGGCATCAGTAAAGCAACATATGTGTGCTTCACCTAGTGATGTATTTATCTTCGGCGCTGCCCTAGGTCTAACCCAGGACAGCGCCGACTGCTGCCCCCCTCTGCGCCGCTGACCCTTCTAGTGGACGTCGGGATATTCCTGACGTCATGTACCAGTATGTCATTTTTAAAGGAAGTGTGGCGTGGTAGTCCGTAGTGTTAAAGGGTTGGTTGAGGAGATAACCAGCCCTTTAAATATCTACCTTCCAGGCTCCGCCCCCAGCAAATCGGGATGCCAGGGGCGGAGCCTAGGATGTAAAGCGCCACATGCACACAAATTCTGGACATGCACAGTATGCATTTTCCAATGTCCTGCATGTATCGGGATAGTTGGGAGGTATGCCGTTGACTAGGGGAGTTACAGGTGCCCTGATCTCTTGATGTCATGCAGGACCTGCCGCCCTCGGTCTAGGTCAGAATACCCCACTTGCTTCACAGATTCCCTTCTTTCAGTGAGATGGATTGGAAGCTGGGAAAGGGGCGCACTTACCGGATTTAGAACCTTGTCAATATCAACTTTTATCTTGTAACCCTTCATAAAAGAGGTGGCATTTCCATAATCTACACGCTGTACGGGGCCAAGTAGCACAACTGTGCTGGAAAATTAAGAAATAGCTTGGTTACCTGGGAAACAGATAGAGCCAGAAGGTTCAAAGGAGGAATTTCAACAGGCACAATATGGCGGTGACAGACACTGATGTAACATATCAGTAAAGTTAAACATATCGCAACATCACAATAAACACAAAATCTGAATTCCAAAGGTGTACAATCAAATGAATTAAATAATACACTTTATTCCAGAAATGGTACAAGCCCCCTAGTTACTCATATTTCTCAGTTTAAACTCCAGAGACACCTGGGAACCCTTTGTGAGCATGAATGAATATGTATAAGTGAATGTGAGCATGAATGTCAATGTATAAGTCTATGTGAGCACAAATGTCTATGTATAAGTGTATGTTAACATGAATCTGTGAGTATTGCACAAGCATGAAGTGTGTGTGTCTTAGCATCGATCTGTGTGAGCGTAGATGTGTACTGTATGTGTAAGTGTTTGAGTGTGAGCATATATGTGTATGTTAGCAATAGCGTTTAAGTGTTTCTGTTAGTATAGATGTATATGTGTTGTGTTTGTGTGTGAGCATGAATGTATATACCCGGCTGAGTCTCTCTTGTCCTGAAGTAAACTTCAGGTTGATGATAAACTTCAGCAGTGACATCTACCAGAAGGGAATGCCCGATCCCGTAATCAGGGATTCCTAATATAACGGTGCACTAGTGCTTGCACCATTACACCTGCTTACAGAGGATGGTCCAGGCTATCAATAGAGATGTCTGTGCCACTGTACTGGTACGTCTTAAGGGGTGCAAACACAGTATTATCTCTTACTATGGATGCTCACAACTTATGTACTGTCAGCTTGCATAGAGTAGGCGGATATGGTTCAGGTAAAGGAACAATAAATATGAATGTATTCCATTTTGCAAACAAGGGCAGGCTTTTTTTCTAACCCCAATATATAAATGTATAATTGTGTGTATGTATATATATATATATATGTATATATTATATATATATATATATATATGTTTGCTTGCAGTAAAATGCACTGGTCTATGTAAAATTGACCTAACATGTATGTAACATGAATAGAACTAGAGTGGTCCTTTAGGTTAGTGAAAAAAAAGCAAAGCTTTCACGTGTTCCCTGTTGTCCCTATAGAATTAAGGATTATACAACCCAAGGACATTGCTTTTAAAAGCCTTAAGATCTACATTTACAGTGACCCAGTTTGTCCGATCATTTTGCATTGTATAATAAATACGTTGGTCAACAAAGTTAAGCCTTGGGGATAAAGAGAAATCTAAAATCATGTTCTTGTTTAATACATTGTTGTTGTTTTTTTTTCCATGGGGCTGATTTGGAAGAAAATAATTCTTTTTAACCAGATTTTTTTTTCTGAATTATTGGTTAAAAATATCTTAAAGAAATATTCTGAATGAGAACGGATCTGTAAATTAATCCCGTTATATTTCACATTTCTATGTCTGTTGTTTGGTGGTGAAAAAAACCAATAAGGGAGATAGTTTAATTATTTAAGGGATCGTCTTTTTCTCTCATTCTTTGCATTTCATTGGGAACTCTTTGGTTATTAAATATGTTGACTATGTTATTGAAGATCTACACGGCTGCCTACTGAAGTAAATGATAAATCCTTACTTATATAAGCACAGAACAACAGTTACCATAGAGAAAACTCATTCTACAGATTGTACTTTCTCTATGAAACAGATGACTGTGGCTTAATGGTAACAGCGCCGCCTAGTGCCCGGAATGCAATTCACAGGTTAAATATGAATTGTATATAACATGCTTCTGTTCCTCCATCAATGGACCGCGTGGAATCGCATAACGTTCAGCTTCTTCTGTGAATCCCAACGCCGTTGTTTTGGCAATGGTTTAATGAGTACATCTGTAGTCATCTCCTCCGATACACGAAACGGAACACAGCTTCGCACCAAGGACTGTTAAGCGATACATGAGACAAATTTCACACCTTGTATAGACTGTGATTTCTAATTTATCTTCCACAGGCTGTTAAGAATCATGTTGATATAATGTCAGCACCTGATTTTCCTTTAGTTCTGAAATTTTCAGTGTTCAATATTTGGAGTCACGGCGTCAGGATCATCAAACATTTCTATTAAGTCCTCAAACTCAAACATGCCACCTTTCTGTGCCATTTCCATGGATCCCGATGCAACAATCAACGCTTATTTAGCTCAATTATCCCTTGCGTCTGAAGCTATTTCACATATAACCACCAGGGTCTCTTAAGTAACTAGAGCTTTGGGCTACATCCGCACCCAGACTGGATCCGTTCTCAGTTCCTTGGATTATTCCTATTCAGGAAATGTGTTTTAGTTCCTGAATTAATCCACTGGCCTGTGGCCTATATTATTGAGAATTTAGATTGGCCAGGGTGTATAGGAGGGCATAAGAAAGCCCCTCACTCTGCTTATCATAAGAAAGTTGGGGGGGGTCTTCGAGGTACAGTCAGGAGGAGCGCCCCAGTTTCTCCTTTCTCCGTGTCTCTGGCTTGGCGGAAATCAGTGCAGATATATGATGTCACTTTAGTTATTATCAATAATAATAATAATAATGATTTTTATATTCTATATGGTTAACAAATATCGCCTTGGCAATCTTGTACTTTTTTTGCACGTTTTCCTTGATCGTCTCGTCAGTAAATTCCGTTGCATTATTTAGCGTCTAATCTTTCAAATACCTCATTAGTATTGTGTTATTTGTTGTTGATTAGCTTAATTAGGCTTGCCGATATTAAAAGCGGCCGTTGATCGGATTACATCCCGGTGGAAGGTAGAAATCCGACGCATTCGGATTAGATTTAGAACGTCGCACATCAGGCCGGGAATACACAACTCATTAGTATTTCTGGTTGAAAAGCCAGCGCCGGAATAACGTCTCGTCTCGTTAATTAAAACATGAAAACTCAAAGCATTTATGTTAGCTTTATTATGCACGATGTAGAGGGTAGCGGAGACTATCGGATCAGTATTAGGCGCAATAATGCCTTTTAATTAAGTGTTTGTAATGATTAATAACACATGTTAAACCCATTCTTTACTTTTCTTTATTTTTTTAATCCCTTTCAAAAACCGGTAGCAACCTCAGTTCATCGGGAAAAATATAATTAATAAGATGCACAGTTCTAAGAATAGTTTTTTTTATCTTTTTTTCTAATTTATTTTATGTGTCGTTAATATTAACATAGTTAGGATTTTTTTTTATTTCATTAAAAAATGTTGTTAAAAGTTACAGTTATATTGTATGTTTTGTTATTGTCTTTATTACAGGTTTAAATGTTCAATTTTTGAGATTCTAGGATAAGGTACATATTCAATGGAATTAAATACATTGTTTTAGAGGCGGGGATTGCCCTTGAAGTGGGTGGTGCTGACACAGGAGTGGGCATGGCCAACAACCCACCCCACAGGAAGTGCCGCCCCACCCCACAGGAAGTTTCAGAGCGTCACAAGGTGACCGCGTTGGACCTGCGATGGAACAATAGGCCGCCATTTATTTTACAGCTGCATGGACTGGTCTGAGGGTCTCCCCAAGTGACCCGTAATCCCCACAGGACCCCAAAAGTGAGACAGTGGGGCAGGTACCCAGAATAGCCTGACAGTGCCTAAAAAAAACAACAGTCCCACGAAATCTGGGACTGTTGGGTGGTATCTTTTAGATGTTTCCATCATATCCTCAGTTCCTGCATTAGGAAAGCGAATTGTCACGCCTGAGATAAAAACAATAACTTAATCCAGCGCGGAGAGCCATATATCACTTGCCTTATTATTATTATTAATCATTCAGATTGATATTTTCCTTTGTTTATATTCATCATCGACATAAACGAATATTATAAGGCAGCCATTTAAAGCGTGCGATGCGGCAGCAAGATGGCAGCTCCCGCGTTCCGCAAAAACGGAAGGTTAATGGTGAAAATGGGGGGGGAAAAGCATGCTTAGTACGTTGTATACACGTGTAAGAATTAGGATCGGGGAAAATGTTGGAATTTAGGCCTTTATATTTTTGTATGTTCTATGTGGCCAAAAACACAGTAAATCAGCATTTTTTGGTATCGGTGGTTACTGTACATGAATATTATGGGCAGTAAAGATAAAAATTGTCAGGATGGAGTCTATGTCGGTAACGGGCGCAGGAGCGGTTTGAAGCCCTTAGACATCACTTCATACCAATTTGTCATTTTGTGTTTTTAAGATTTATCGGTGCCTCGTATCTCTCTCCGCTGTGCTTTGTCATCATTGATTTCCTGTGATCTCCAGATGTCTGTGTCACACCGAATTTGGATCTCATATGCAACATAATCTTGGCACGAAGCACAAAATATTTAACCACTTACTGCCTTGGGAGAAAAAAGGTTAGAAACTGAGATTTAAAAAAAAAAAAAAAAAAACTTGCTTCGCTTGGTCGATCAAAATATTTGAATCATTTATTTTAATCCATATTGGAATCAATCATTTTAAACATGTTAAAGGGAAACAATTACATGTTTAAAATGATTGATTCCAATATGGATTAAAATAAATGATTCAAATATTTTGATCGTCCAAGCGAAGCAAGTTATTGCTTAATTTGGTTATTATTATACCCATTTATAGAATATTCATTATGGGGTTTTCCCCACTTAAGTATTAATATAAAAATCTGTGTTAGATTCTGTGCTATGTGTGCGATCGTGACAAATGGTCGGGTCCAGACTGGGAATAAAAATTAGCCCTGAAAAAAATTAACATTAACCTCAAATTTCATAGAATCCTTGATTACGCTTGATTTGGGCATCTGAAATGAGGAGGGGCTCCTGGGGTTTGCTTCTGAGTCTCAGGGTTTTTGCCCCAATCTCAGTGTGAAGGGGCAGATTCTCCGGGTCACACATTCTGCAGGTGACTCCTTCCTATTCTCCCCGCTGTGATCATATATAAAAGACTGCTTTTGCTACCGGTATGTTATGGGTGATATACCTGCTTGAATGCAGGTGACTCAATTAAGATAATCTCTAAATAATGGCAAGTCAAGGTTTCCTTGAGCATCGGTATTACAGCCATTTAAAAAAAACAAAAAAAAAAACACTTTTAGTGAGTCATTACATAGAATCTTCACGATGGCCTATTAAAGGGTTAATATTCCAAGCACCACCAGGTCAGCTCATTAAGAAAGTTTGCAGGTATGGTTGTTATGTGACATCAGCCCGATACACGGCGGCAGTAGATATGATGTCAGAGCTGGAATATTTATACTTAAAATGGAAAATTAAATAATAAAACATAAAATAAAAAGTATTAGGATATTTTATGTGTTGGATTGAATCATTTTTACTGCATGTGACCGTTCGCCTTTAATATTTGACATTACAAAAACTTTTTTTTAAACAAATTTTTAATAAAAATCCATTAAAGGATCTAATATTTGGCAATTCTGCCCATAGTTGATTATTTTCCTATGACGACTAGAAAATGATCAGTGTTCATCAGACTTTGGCCCCCCGGGGCCGTGCAGTGGTGGGATCTCTTGGCAGGTGCGTCTTGCTGCCTTCGGTTTTTAACCTACGTGGAGAATTGAGGGGGGTTCTGCCGAGCTCAGCAGAAACCTATTCATTAATTATTGAGTTTGAGGCCAGGTCCTCATTGATACTGATAAACTCAGCACAAATCCAGAATAATTAAGATGCCAAGTTCTGGCAGCTGGTGGCAAACGGACCCCCATAGATAGAAGCCCATGCCCACCTACAAGCTTTCTCACAGCTGTTGTGGGATAAAGAAAAATTCCATATCTTGTATGAATCAAGCAAAATACATCCGAACAAGGTTAAATTAACAATAAAATGATACCACGTGAGAATGTATTCAAACTTATAACAAAAATGAGGTCATTCGGTCTTTATAGGAGATAAAAAGAAAGTCTTTAGCAGATCCTTTTATCCCTCGATACAGATTGAAAGGACTATTTTTTTCAGCTTTTGAATATAATAGTTTTTTCATTGTTAATTTAACTTTGTTCTCATTTTTAATTAATCGTTTTTATTGCTGGGGCGATTTTATATTGAGTACAGTCGCTTACTTTATAATGATTTAAAAAGTTTTTTTTTTCTAAAACTTACTAAAGTATGGAGATTTTGTATGGTTGTAGGCTTGGCAAGCTTCTAGGGTTTTTTCCTCCTTGGGTTCACGCTTTCCATCCGGTTTTTACTTCCTGGCCTTCTGGTTAAGATCTAATGAGTACTTTAGAGAGAAGGAAAAGATCAATCCTTTGGCCTTAAGGACAAACAGAAGACCAAGGTGCAACCGGGTTGCCGGCGACTTGGCTTTTTGGTGGGGATGTTGGTTGACCACTTGGGCTCCCAAGCTCCCTTGAAAACCTTCAGTGGTCCTCATCTTCAGAGATGGATCAAGAAGATCTTGCCGTCTCTTGGTTTTTTCCCCGAGAGAGAGAGAAAGAAGGGGCTGCATATCCTTTCGAGGCGTGTAGCCCCAGAATAATAAGCCTGAGGACCCAGAACTCCTCTCTGGCACCCTTTCTTTACTCAAATAGTAAGGTGTGATACATTGGGCTTCTAAATACTTGCAAAGGTGGTTTGAGTTTTCTTAGGTGTGAAAATACTTTAGGCCTATCTATGAGGGATAGATTTAAATGAAAGCAACATGTATGCTTAATTTTATATTTTATGAAAAAAAGTCGACTGATACATTTCCCTTGGATCTCTTCATCCACGTGGATTGCCACCATTACCTATTCAAGTAGGAAGGGGGAGAGTTCATGGTTGATGGAACCTGTGAGGTGAGATGTTCCCATGGTCTCCTCTGCTCCCTCACACCACTCATTGATGGATGAAGTGGTGTTGAGATATGATGTCACACCCCCGGCGCCATGACCGTAAATTAAGGGACTAGCAGGAGAGCCCTTTTTCCTTCCTTTGCCGTAGCCGGATAAGACAAGAAGGGCTTGTGTCAACCTTGCAGCTCAGCCCTTCATACCTCTTGGTCTTAGTGCAAAAATAATAAAGTTAGTTATAGGGTAAATAAAAAATAAACATGTTAGAGGGTAAAATTAGATTTTGTTTTGGTTCTCGTGGCCAAACCAAGCGTTGGTTGGGCTTTCTCCATCTCTACCCCACCGATACAAACAACGCAGGGGGTACCGGAATGCCAGTCAACAATTTGGACTCGAACAGCTACAAACACGGCATGGAAAAAAGGCCTTTGATATTCCTGCGGAGACTGACAAATCTGTCACATTCTATTAATTGTGACTTTACTCGGAGGATAACACGGCAAGTTAAATTCAGCGGAGAGCAGCAAAGCTCCGAGAAGGAATACCGCGCCGCACCCAATAATAAACTCTAATAACAGGGATCTACGCACCGGAGGGCTCGTCTAATTCATTATTCCCCAGTCAACGGAGGCCAATCCACCACGAGATAAAAAAAATGGGTCAGAGTTATTTAAAGTGACACTTAAAACCTAAAAATATATTACTAAAGCACTAGGTGTGTTAAAAGCATTAGCGGAGGGGAAGGGAAGGCATTTGCTTCGATTCTGATGTTCAAATAATCTGATTTTAAATCTCACCAGGGTTCTAATTCCACGCGGGAACAGAGGATTAAATAAAGGTTTAGAAAGAGGCAGTTTGATTTAATAAAATGTGATAAGTAGGCTCCAGCAGAATACTGTTAACTTATCTGATGATAAACCTTAAATGCCAGAAAACAAATACCCCCAGAAGCTACGTTTCCAGTTATGAGGGTGACCATGTGTCCTGGATTTCCCCAGGCCAGTCCCTAAAGCAAAGGAGCTGTCCCCTGCCCTCTGTCCTTTGACCTGGGTGGCTGAGTTTGCTCTAAGTGTAGCTGGGATCCAGAGAGCCCATCGTGATACTTGGGGTAACTTTAGGCATCTGACTTTCTTGCCCCTCGGGAAATTCTTCAGCTGCCATCTTGTCTTTCTAGCTACTCGTGGCTCTTAATAAGTGACCTCTGCTGGGAAGCTCTAAATTTGAACAACCGTCAATTACGTCGCAGGCTCCAAATATTATTATTATTTATTTTATTTTTATCCAGCCAACAATTCCCGCAGCACTTCTCACAGTCCCTGCATTCAAAGGGTCTGAACCGACAGACTAAGACGAGCCGATACATTAAGGAAAGAGGGCCCGGCTCGCGGGTTTACAATCTAGATATATTTTAACATACATGTATGTATTGACGTGACCTCCTCTCTCATACTCTGATTCACAAGATCATATTTATGTTATATGCATTGGCTTTGTGTGACCAATTGGTGTGTAATAATGCCGTGTGTTGCATGCCTGCGTATTGCGATCAGTATTTCATGTACGGGTACATATGTGAAGCATAATGCATGCTTCTAATGCTTCCTTCTCCGTGGCCTTTAATGCTCTGCTACTTAACTGTCTAAAAGGCCTAAAGCCAGAAACGCTTATAGGATCAGTGCCCTGTTTATGACCCAAGCTGATAATCCTCTGCATTATAGCGACGCTCCGGCCATCCTATGCACTTTAATGCATGTGAAAGCTGCATGGCGTCAGGACTTCTCTCCGTGGCTGGGCATGACCAGACCTGGGAACTCATTAGGTGAAGCACCGCTTCTCCGGGTCTCCGGGTCACTGCGGGGGAAACCCTGGGTTACGGGAGTTATGGTGCTGCACTCCCCAATCCCTGCCCACTTTCCCTTCAACAATGTCATGTGGCTCGCGTCCTTAGTGGGGACGTCCACTGACGTCAGCGGAACCAACAGGGCCTCCTATCTGGGAAGCCGGAGACAGAAAGTTCCCAGGTATGGGCATGACATCCATCTTCCAAATCCTCTGCTACACAAGTAGGCCCTAATCCAGGCCTGTCTTGCAGAGCTGCACGTGCGCACCAATGACGTGAATGGCCTTAAAGGAACCGCGTGACCTCGTTTTCACCCCGTTTCCAGACTTTTCTAACTAAACTTTAACCCTGCACATCCCCTTTGCCCCTTATGGCGTTTCTTGTTGAAGCTGGACCAGAGAGTGGTTGCTGGGCCTGATCTTGTCCACGGTTCCGTCTGCTCTTTGGGCTTGCCCTCCTCAGTCGCTATGTGTTGTTGACCCGGCTTCCCTTGTTGACTTTGAGTTGGATCCTGTTTTTTGGATATTTCCTGTCGTTCTTCATGGTTCCTGACCTTGCCTGGGACCCAGTACTGCCTCCATCTGGCATTATTCTGCCTATTGGCCCATCGGTTTGCAAACGTGAGAGTTCGGCTTCTCCCCTGTCCAGTCTCCAGGGTTCCGACATTCTACTCTGAACACACATACAATTAGTGGTGTTTCTCTCTCGTATGCATTTGCCCCATTCTCCCCTCACCATCTATTTTCCTTGCAGGAGATGTAAGGAGATATACTTAGCGCCGGCCAGCTCCGGCACCGGCCCGGTGAATGTCAGGGTCACGGGTCTGCTCAGACCCCCCTCCTCATGCAGGTAAACCGCTCCAATTGGTTTAAAAAGGTTGAACTTTCTTGCCACTGATTGACTGCTTCCTCTTCAAAATTTATTACATCATCGGTAACGAAACATCATAAAAATGACATAAATCCACCCGTTATGCTGTTCTGTGACCCTTTGTTAATGTCACCTGTATATACAGGTGTGTCTGCTTTTACATTGTGCGCTGTTATTACAAAAGACACAATAGTAAAACAAACCGTTTACCGTTTGCTTTGGTTTCCGTGCCCGATAGGTGCATAGCAACAAGAATAACGTTAACGGACGTCTGTCTACTGTAAATATGTATAAAAAAAAAATACGCAAATATAAAATAAAGAAATTTTGACTAAAAATATAAATAAAGAATGTGTGTTATACAAGGGCTTTTATGGTATTAATCATTCTCATAATTGTGTTTATTTTAATCTAAATAAAAGGAAAAGGTGTTTTTTTCTATTAGTAAAATGTTTAATAAACCAATTCCTAAAAGTAACATTTTTTTACGTTTATTTTATAAGCATATTACATACAAAAATGTTAAAGAAACGTATCTTTGCTGCTCACATCCAGGTGGTTTCACGCAGATTATACTTACTTCTTGACAAGGACCGTTACCTGCCACCTTTAGCCGGTCACTGCAATCGATTCTTTGTGATGGTCTATTAAAGGGTTAACACTCCTTGCGATGGTCTATTAAAGGGTTAAAGGGTCTATGGGTCAGCTCCTTTAGTACTCCTGGATCCATATTTGAAACCAGAAAATTCTGATGCAAAGTTCCAAATGTGGAGTTGTTACCATGGTAACCAATGGGCTTTTCGTTTGCACCAATAAATGTGGTGCAGTGCAACGTACCATAGCCCTAACTTTCATTAAAAAAATAAATGCATGCCCTGTGTATAATCATCATGGCATCCCGATAGTCTTAAAGTCCTAATTTTAACCAAAATTATTTTTTTAATATATTTTTTAAAATATATATATTTGTCATACTTTGTTCTAAATAAAGTGGTTTAAGAGGAGAAGAGATATACATTGCAGTTCAAGGTATATATAATATATATATATATTATATATATATATATTTATATATTGTATATATATATATATATATATAAAACCTAGCTTTTTTATGTTTTATGTTTTTTTTTATAATCTTGTATTTATTTTGCCCAGGCAACCAACACAATCACTGCTATACTTCTTATCATTCATTGGGTTGCTATGGAACCCAGATATTGTATAATAAAATACCTTTACCAGGTAATCCATTCCATTATTGAGATTAACCAATGGCATTGGCTGTCACTCATTATTGGCTGACTGTCCTCTTGGAGGCAGATCATTTTTATTGACCCAGATAACCAGCCATCAGAAGCTGCAATACTTCTACCATGAACAAAAAAGAATGGCTGGGGAGGAAAAAAAAATCAGTAGCCTGTCCTGATTTACTTTACCGGAGGTGACCTATAGATGCTGCTGCAGAGCCTCTTTAGACCCCAAGAGCTTGCAATCATATGGTTAAAAAAACCAGGTACAGGAGAAAGAATGACTACTGGCTGAAATTTAGTGGTGGCAAATTATGGCAGAAAAAAGAGATTTCAGATGGAAGGAACCTTTTCATATTAACCCTTAAGAGGTCGGACTCCGTGTTGTGTTGATGCCATTTCATACAATCTGTTTAAATAGACAAAAAGAGGGTGTGTTGGACATGATGTGGATTGGACTGTCTAGTTTAACCCTTTATTCTGATTTAAAAAGAAGATCTGTTCCTCTTAACCCTTCATGGCCAAGGCTCCCTGAAGCTTTTTTTTTGCTGTTATGTATCATCACTATTTACTTAGGATTGATGTTGTGTATGAAGCATTCATGTGCATTGTGTAGGAGAAGGTTGTAAAACAAATTGTATCCATTCATTCACTAAAAAAAAGGGAATGAATGGATACAAAGGGGCTGCTGGATGTAACCCTTTGCAGCCAGGGTTATCTGCCTATTATGTGCAGTATCTCTGTATTTATTTATTCAGGGGCCAGGGGTTTGCAGGTGGATTGTATGAAAAGCATGCAATCTATTTCTAGTCCTTTTTATTAACAAGTATTTTAAGATTAACCCTTTACAACCCAAGCTGTCTTTTTTTTCTGGGGTGTACTATGTAACAGTGCCCAGGTGGATATTGGGGATTTGTAAAAAAGGGTCATCTGCTTGGGTAGTCCAAAAGAAAAGAAAAAAGAGCAGATTAACCCTTTGTTAGGGCTTTTTTTTGTTTTTGTTTTTTTTTGGCGCATGGTAGGTTTTAATGTCACAGAACTGATTCAACAACAAAGGATTAGCAGGAATTTGCAGCTTAGCAGACTGCCAACTGTGACAGAGAGAGTGACAGCGGAGAGGGGGTGCTGAGTGGGCTGCAGTCATCTGCTGCCAGTTGGGGAGGTTTGTAAAGGGCTCTTGAAGATTTCCTTGCAAGGGTTGGCCAGTAGGACTTCTTCTGGTGAGCAGGGAAGTAGTGCCATCAGGCAGCAGCACAGGAGCTTCTCCATGGGAGAGAAGAACCAGGGCTGGGAGCTGGTGTGATGGACAGTAAGGAGAGCTCTGGACAACACGTGAATGCATGGCATCTGGAAGCTTCTCTGGACCAGCAGAGAGGACCTCTGGACCAACACCTTCTCAGCCACCTGAGGACCTACCTGACAATAACTCAGCTGGGCTAAGATCCCTGGGGCAGTGAGGAGCCCATGCAGGTGTGGAGAAGATGACCATGTCTGACCAAGTCATTGGGGGCATCTCCTGCCAAGCACTTGCCAGCATTCCTGTAACAGGTACTTGATACATCTATAGGCTATGGCACTTGGGGTAATACGGTTGTGTTGTGTGTGTATTACTTGCTCACTTCCTCTGTTGTATGTTACATAAAGGTGTCAGTCCATTTGATAACAATGTTACTGCCAGGCATACCTGGGAACTGTCAGGATTTGTCCCCAAGTCTCATGGTTTTTACCCTAATCTGTGAAGTTGACCCCTTTATATTCTACTTAGTAGACCATTATCTGTCAGTGCCGTTACATAGTTGAAATCCCTGCTTGAATACAGGTGACTTCAGAATATCTCTACCTTCTGACAAGTCAAGGGCTGTATGGTACTTAATTGGTTAATTTTAGCATTTAACTTGAGGTATATCTAGCTGCTAATACTACCTATTTACCCTTTGTGTGCCAGTGGGTTACCTATGGGACAGCATCAGGTATGAAATAAGGTGAACACACACTTGTATACCTTATGCAAATACCAACAGCTTTACTCTGTACAGCTCTGGAAAGGCAAGCTCTGGTGCTCCAGCTGCTGCACATTACAACTCCCATGACTCCCAGACAATCGTTGATATCGCTGATGAGTTGTATTCTGCTATAGCTAGAGTGCCAGCACTTGCCTTTCTCCACCGGTGACCTGAATACATCAAGGGGGGGGGGTAAAAAAGAATAATGTCTTGTCAACTTAGTCTTTTATATGTGGGTCATTCAGAAATTCCCTTACATAAACCATTGATTCCGAGCAATTTTAATACCCTGTTACATTTACGCAGTAATGCTCGGGACAGCAGAGATTGCGGGGCCTGATGTGTTTAATAGGAGATGACACAAAACCAGGTTGAAACTCTGAAAGTGTCACTTGGAGTGGAAGTAATTTCTCTGCAAGGAACATCCCTGTGGGAGTTTTTTTTTTTTGTAAGGAACAAAAATAAGGCAATAAAAATACATTATGTCCTTGAATGTTTCTTCTTACTCTAGCGTAGAGACAAGCACTCTACCTTTCTTTTGTCTACAAGTCCTATCAGCCGTGTTGCAGTGGGAGTTGTAGTCCAAACAGCCGGAGTACAAATGCTTGCCAGATTAATAGCCCTTAAAACCTAGTCCTAAACCACTGTTATATGCCCTTACATTGTCTGCATATCAGTATCCATATCTAAGGCAAGTAACCACTTAGGTGGTCAAGTTGAAAATGGTATGGTCCAGTCCAAGCAGATGACAGAATTCGATCTCTTTTTTTTTACACAGAGCAGAACCAGCTTGTCACCACCAGAGCCCAATCCCATCTGCATTCATGACTGACAGACCCTTAATTACAAGTGGACAAGACTTGGTCAGTCTCAACCGAACCAACTCTACTGATTGTGGAGAGGAGATCCTACTCTATGGAGACACTGAGAAGATTGTCATTGGGGTTGTCCTTTCCATCATCACCTTGTTCACCATTGCCGGCAATGGTTTGGTGATCATCTCAGTCTGTATAGTGAAGAAATTAAGACAGCCCTCTAACTACCTGGTGGTGTCCCTGGCAGCTGCTGACCTCTCGGTGGCCGTGGCTGTGATGCCTTTTGTCATAATCACGGATTTGGTTGGTGGAAAATGGCTTTTCGGGAAGGTTTTCTGCAATGTCTTTATTGCCATGGATGTCATGTGCTGCACGGCCTCTATCATGACTCTGTGTGTAATCAGTGTGGACAGGTAAGAGATATTGTAATGTTGACACATCTGATGTCCATACCACGAGTGAATGGTGCATAAGCTGACCACAAGTGTCATCTGCTGTGAAGTTTATTTGTATGGCTCTGCTTCTTCACCACAGTGGTTCCCACTATCTGGGAGTCCATTGGGGGTAAAGTGCAGCCTTAACGATCACCGGTTGAACTGGTTGCTTCATATTTTACCCCAATAATTGTTCCTCATCAATAACCCCTTGGATCTTGTGGCCTCCATGTCTTAATCCCAAGAGCTTCTTCTACACACAGGTTTCTCACGGTGAATTATTCTGGTGCCAAACCCCTTCATAGGACTCTCTCACACATCCATGCCCCCAAAAAATAAAAGTCTGGTGTGAAAATCTTTACGTAACTATGACTTCCTTCCTTCCAGGTATCTCCATTGACTCAAAGACCCAATTTGTCCAATTTATGGGCAATTAGCCTTTAAAATATATCTTTAGATCATCATCATTTTACTGTTTCAATAAAGAATGGAGACTTTTGATATCTCCTTAAACCGGTTGGACCAAACCGTGGTCTGATTTGGATTGAAATTTTTATCAGTTTGCGTCTTTAGAAGAAAAAAAATAACATTGTAACATTTTGTAGTAGCAGAAGAAACAAGAAAACTGTTTCAGGGAAAAAGAATGAATTCGTGGAGGAGTAAGAAGATGCGTGTTTGACGAAGTGGAAAGAAATGTCTTAGTTACGTGTAAATGAGGGATGTTTAGGATGTTGGTCCATTAAAAGGCATAACATGGAGTGAGGCACATGGGGGAGAGAGGGTCTGTGAGAGCGAGGAAATATGAAGGAGAGAGACGCTGTTTGTGAGAACCTGAAGAAGGAGATTTACTAACCCGTGATGAGCTGGGGAGCTTTCACTCCAATGAGAGAAATCTCTCCATTTAAATGATTAATATTAATAAAATAGGCAGATTATACGAGCTGAACTGTTCTTATCTGCATTCTTTTGTCAGTTCTCCTATTATAAGTTGAACTAAGCATCACTCATCTGCGGAGTGAGTGAAGACAGGCAGAGACTCGATCTCTCTCATAGTATCTTTTGTATACACTCACTTCACTTCTCTCATTCCTTAGTAAATCTCCCCCCGGAGTGGCGCTGTGTGTGTGTGTGTGCATGAGACGGTCAGTGAAAGGAGGATAAAAACACAGAGTGAGAATTAAAAAGGAAGAAGGAATTAAGAAGGAGAAACATTCTTCACTGCCTGTTTCCAGTGCTGTAAAGACTGAAACCTTAATCAGTCGTTGGTCTCGTCTTAGATTCAGGAGCCGTATGCCTATCCCATGCATGTCTATATTCCCTCATTGTATTAACCTCTACCATCTCTGCTAGGAGGCTGTCCCATGTATCTACCGCCTTCTCTGAGGATAGCAATGTGAACAGAGAGACACAGGGAAAGACAAGCACAATGTGGGTTACATAAATAATCCAGAGCTTACTTAGAAGTAAATAATAACAGCAAAATGAGTGAAATCTAGTAATTATACGATACTCGTTTCCCTGGCGCTCAGCTCTTTAGCTGTCAGTCAAAAGGGAAAGCAGGAGGCAGGAAGACCCCCAACAGGAGGCTCGCCTCTTGCATTCCCATCACACCCAGGCAAATTGGACCTCTGATTTTAATGGAATCAAGAGAAAAAGAGATAAAAGGACGAAGATCCAAGAAAACGACGAGTAGGGAGAGAAAAAGGATAGAAAGAGAAATGTCTTCCTCCCTCATCTGGCACTTAAAGGGTCAATGCTAAGAGGGATATTAGGAGTAGACGCGTAAAACGAGTGGATATGAGAAAATAAAGCGCTGTGACATATAGGAGGAGGCATTAAGAGGATTTACTGCCCCCCTCCGCGTCATATTGTTCAAGATGAAGCCGATTACGGTAAAAGCCCAAGACAGGTTTAATGGAAGCTACTGAGTACCTTATACAAAAGATCCATCAAAGGCAAGCCGGACCTCCATTGTACAGCACGGGGGGTCGACGTCCCGTCACCGAGCTGGGGGGGCTTAATGGATCCCAAGTCACTTAATGTTCAGCTTCCCTGCGTTGTCCAAACACATCTTCCTTTTCAATGTTAAATTGACCATAGTTTAAAAATAATACATTTTCCAGCTCTATCCAACCTATAGAGCGCTGTTTACAGATGAATATATATGTTTTAGAGAATAGAGACCCATGGGAGCAGCCATCTTAATTTCCTATTCTCAGGATCTACATCGTTATTCCGCCCCATTCAGTTCTCTCTCTATTGTGAAGATGCTGCTTGTTGTTGATTGGTTCACGGAGCCTTGGTAAGGGTGGGGAGAAGAGAGAGGATTTTGTTGAGATAATGCTAATTCTGCCACAGGGTGCCGCAGATCACGTTTTCTAAATATGGATGTTTTGAAACAAATATTTCCAAAATAATGACAGCGATTGACGAACAAAAACATAAAGAACTATAAAGGTTATAAAGAAATCAGTTAATTGATGCTAAAAGCCCCTGCCCTGACTGTTCATACGAAGGATCTGATAATGACCGGGGATCTCATCATCGCGCAACCCATTCATCTTACATGCCATTATACGAGCCAATCAGCTGCATTTCCAGAAGAGTTTTAAGAGTTAATCACCCCATCCCAAAGAAAACACCCAATTCCATACATTAAGTCACAGATTTTAATTCATCGAGGACACTTTTTTTTTAAAAAAAAAAATCCAGTTTTAAAAATTTCAATCGTATCCAAATTGCAAATAATTTTCCCATTTTCTGTAAAATATTGAAAAAAAAATAATAACAAAGAAAATGTTAGTATGCAGTAGCTAAAATAGTCCAAAAATTAGCTTTGTTCTTTCATGAAGTCACAATGTATCGCTCGCTCAACAGTTAGTACAATTATATTTAAAAAAATAGCCTTTTCCCCAAATATTTTTGACATTTACTGTATATTTATAGAATGCTAATTACACGTAGAACGTAATAGCAGAATAAGAATTATTTTTCGGTAAAAAGTCTTTAGTGCATTCAGAAATAAGTGCAGAAAATAAGAAATCGGAAATTTTCCCCTTTTTTTTTTTTGTTATAGGGTAACATTACAAAAATAGGTGAAAAAAAAATCTAATCTTAAAATATCTAATTCTCTTTAATGTTAATAATATATGGATTATCAGAGGGAAGCTATGAATTTTTATAGGGTTATCGGTACGACTATGGGTCAAAAACAACGCGATCATAATGATAAGCTTGCACTCATTTAGGCATGCCTGCGGTCACCTGTGATGCTAGCCCCACCCATGCATGTGGTTAGCCCCACCCAACCCCACCTACATATGCAGCTAGCCCTGCCCCTCATTAAGCAAACCCCACCTCAAAGGCAGAGTGCTTCGGGTGGTCTTTTTGCTTTCAAGCCCATTTTACCACCGGATAAATCCCCCTTTTTTCAAGGATTGGTTGCATTAAAGTTTTTTCCTTTATGCAAAAACTAACAACGCCTCCATTTCATGCCCCCCAAGCGTCCCTGTTTGGTATGACCAGTCCCTCTATGATCCCCAAATCCTTCTGTCTTCTTTATGACCCTCTTTTGTAAAAATGTTGGTTAGAGAAATGATTTTGGGCCTTGTGCACAAGTGTAGTATACAGTAAATACCCCCCTGACTGACTGAGTCAGAGTGCGGGGGTATGACATCATTTACTGGTGCTCAGACACAACCAAGATGGTTGACGGAGATGTCGAGACCAGAGACTCGCAGGAACATGGGGGTTTCCCACCCCCATGTTCCTTAGACTCCGCCTCCTTACTCAACCCCACTACTTTTCTCTTCCATAAGGAGTATGAGAGGGAGACGTCTTGCATCTCGTTAGCAGGAATGCTGATAATGGGCGGCATAATTTATAGTTTTTATGTTTCTAATTCCGAATTCTTGCATGTAGACAGATTCCCTGCGCTGAATACCAAATTTAGGCTTAGACAGACAGACAGACAGACAGACAGATAGATAGATAGATAGACAGACAGAGTAGCTTTGTTAAAGGCTCTGTTCATCCTAATCTGTTGGATGTGACTTTACGTGGTCTTCCGCTTCGTGGCTGAGTTGCTGCTGTTCCTAAACGGTTCCACTTTCCAGTAATATCACTTGCAGTTGGCCGTGGAATATCTAGCGGGGATGAAATTTCACAAACTGACTTACTGCAAAAGGGGCATCCTAGCGCAGCCCCATGCATCCTATCACAGGGCCGCGCGTCCTATCACAGTGCCACGCGTCCTATCACAGCGCCACGCGTCCTATCACAGCGCCACGCGTCCTATCACAGCGCCACGCGTCCTATCACCACGCTTCCCATCCTAATCACGTGAGGCCCCTTGCCTTCCTATCAACAGGGCCGCAACGATCCTATCACAGCGACACGCGTCTATACCACGCATTCCCATCCTATCAACAGTAGCCCCTTGCTTCTATCACAGCGCCAAACGCGTCCTAATCCAAGTTCCCATCCTAATCACAGCCATGTTTCCTATCACAGCTGCACGCTAACCTATCAACAGGCCACGCGTGGTATCACAACGCTTCCGTGCCTATCAAAAGCCTATGCTCAGCTCAACAGCGCACGCGTCCTATACAGCCCTATGCGTCCTATACACAGCGCCCGCGTCCTAATCAAAGCCCTATGCGTCGCTACTCACAAACGCTTACCCGTCCTGAAATCACAGCCCTATGCCGTGCTAGGTCACAGCGCCACTGCGTCTATCAACAGCCCTATGCGATCCTAATCACAGCGCCACGCGTGCTAATCACAGCGCCTATGGCGTCCTATCAAAACGCTTCCCGCCCTATCACAGCCCTATCGTCCTTCACAGCGCCACGCGTCTATATCACAGCCCTATGCCGTCCTAATCAAACAAGCGCCCGCGCACTAATCCACAGCTCCTTGCGTGAAATCAGCAACAGTTCCGTCCTATCACAGCCCTATGGCGTCTAGTCGTACATCGACAACGCGTCTATCACAGCCCTATGCGTCTTAACACAGCGCACGCGTACCTATCACAGCCCTGATGGTCCTATCAAACGCTTCCCGTCCTATCAGCCCTATTCGCGTCCTTACAAGCGCCATCGCGTACCTATCACAGCCCTATGCGTCCTATTCCACAGTCGCCACGCGTCCATAATCACACCCTATGCGTCCTATCCACAACGCATTTCCCGTTCCTATCACAGCCCTATCGTCCTATCACAGCGCCAACGCGTCCTATCACAGAACCCTATGCGTCCTATCACAGCCACGCGTCCTAATCAACAGCCCTGATGCCGTCCTATCACAGCGCCACGCGTCTATCACAGCCCTATGTCTCCTAATCACAAGCGCCACGCGTCCTATACAGCCTATGCGTCCTAGTCGACAGCGCACGCGTCCTATCACAAGCCCTATGCGTCTAGATCACAGCGACACGTCGTCCTATCAACAAGCGCTCCTATCACAGCCCTATGCGTCCTATCACAGCGCCACGCGTCCTATCACAGCCCTATGCGTCCTATCACAGCGCCACAATGACTTTACCGAGCTCTTCAGAATGAGCCATTTTTTTCTGCTTGGCTGGGTGCTTCATTTTATAGACCTGTGGCAATGGGTCTGACTGAAACACCTGAATTCAATAATTAAGAAGTGTGTCCCAATACTTTTGTCTATATAGTGTGTGTGTGAGTGTATATATATATATATGTATATATATATATACATACATACATACAAATATACACATATATATACATACAAATATACATATATATACATATACATACAAATATACACACACATATATATATATATAGTATATACACATATAAACACACATATATATATAAAGTGCATGATGGCTTTTCTGTCCTGCTCAGTCAGTTATAGGCTGATTATAGAGAGGTATATATATATATATATACGGTATATACGGGTTATAACATCACTTTCACAAACTTAAAACCATACATCTGATTACTGTGTTTGCCGACCATAAAGTGTCAGCAGATTGCGGTATAAGGAGGCGGGCCGCGGAGATAAGGATTGAGACAAACAGAAATATTTCCGTTAATATTTACTTTCATCTGTCAACAGCCAAGCTGCCTGGAACTTTTAAACAAATAGAAATCTTTGCTGTTTTCGTTAGTGGAAGAGAATTTATCTATATAAGGTTTTTGCTTCTGCGGCAAATAAAACAAAAGTCGTGAAAGACAAAAAAAAAAAAAAACATTCTTCAGAAATTTGAAGCAATGAATCATTATTTTACCAAAAGAGATACAAGATTCACTTTTATAGTAAAAACAATATTCTAAAGTCCATCTTTTAGACCCAAACCCCTCCATCCCCTCTTTTGTAGTAGCTGATCATTTTTGCTGGGTATGAGGGTATCACAGCCCTAAAAGCCCCAATAATGTGTATAAAAAACAGCAGGAAATATCTTAACAAATTAAACAATGTACATAAAACATATTAAATCAACTCTAAATGCTGTATTTAGTGACAATAGGCTTACTCATATATTAACATGTTCATTTAATTAATTTAATTTGATATTTCATTTAATATTACTATATTAATTTTATTCTAAATGTTGTACTTAGTTACAATAGGCATAGTTATATTTTAATATATTAATTAAAATATTTAATTTAATTTTCTACATTAATGTAATTCTAATTGCTTTACTTCATTACAATAGACATACTATATATTAATTAATTTTAAATGCCTTCATCAGAAAGTCATATATATATATATATAAAGTTGTGGTAAAGCCCACCCAAAACTATCCCTCTTTTGGGGATTTTTAAATATTGGGAGCCAGTTATTAATGAATTATTTAATTTTAACAATACTTCCAGACTGGCTTATGTTTCCGTTATCTTCTCACCTCACACGTTCCTAATAGCAAAATAATACAATTTTTAAGTCTAAAAAAAACTTTTAAATCATGGAATAATTTTATTAAAATACATCTGTAATGCCACCTCATGTCGGGACATATGTGGTTTCATTTTGTAGATGACATCATCAGGATTCATGCTTATTATGGAACATTTCAAATGATACGTAGGTTGACTACCTACATATACAAACCTTTAAAGTCTGTGTTCTACTCGGAAGTAAAAACAGATAACTCCATTGGACCCGATGAAAGATATCGAAATACATTAAAATAGCTTAAAAAAACCTTGCTCCCGAAGGATGGGATT
The DNA here is from genome assembly GCA_009364415.1 of Spea multiplicata. Lineage (NCBI taxonomy): Eukaryota > Metazoa > Chordata > Amphibia > Anura > Pelobatidae > Spea > Spea multiplicata. The sequence goes on from VKOC01014674.1 coordinate 55,919, forward strand.
GTTAAATATCTGGAAAGACGAAGTGAGCTCAAAATGCCTGGCATAGAAGAAAGAAGAGAGAGAGAGAGGATAGAAGAGAGACATTTAGATACTAAAAGAGAACGAGAAGAGGAGAAAAGAGGCCATAACCTAAAACTAGAGCGTCAGAGGCTTAGATACCGAGAGGTGGCCAAACTCCACACCACTCCAGATATTATTCTTAGACATTGGCCAATGTTGAGTGTTTAAAATACAGATTGCTGGGTTGTGAGACGTTGTAGAGGGTGCTTAGTAGCCTATAGTTTGTGAGCAAGTCTTTAGACGCCACGTCAGTGCACGCTCACCGTCTAACAATCCAGAGTGTGTGTACTCCCAGAGGACAGAGAAGAAGTCAATGGATGGACCTCAAACAGACCAATGATCTTCAGCCTGTGTCTGATCAAACCCAGGTTATGATTTTACCTTTCAGCGGTAGAAAGGAGGAGGAAAAAGACTGAGGAGCGCCGGTGAAGCTAAAAAGACATCATTACTATGTATTGAGTGCTTAATATGTTACAGTATAATACAGAGGAGGTAGAATAAATGCTGTCAAATAACGAGTAACATTCTACAGACCTTTTGATTAGGATACAGGAGCCCCCTTTTCCACGAAGCTTACATTCTAAGTAGTAGTAGAGAGCGGGCAGAGCAGGCAGACACAATGCTGGAGTTCTGACAGTGGACGTGAAGTCTTCCCAAACGCACCGTTTCAGGCTTTATCTCCTCTGTCATTTTAGTCTTTTTTTTTCTTTTCGTAGACCGTGACAGGTAATTATCGCTCAGCCATGAAGATTCCAGAAAAACGGGAACATCATTTTACTGATCTGCAAAAGACAAAAAGCAGATTTTAACGTGAATTTCATCATTTAAACCATAAAACATTTGTTTTGTTCGTTTAATCATCAGTTTTACCTTTTGAGAATGTAGGCTGAATTTCTCCCCCAAAATACCAACAAAAAGTCATTTACTTACAGACAGAATATATGATTTACATAGATCATAAAAAAGATTTATTAATTATAAATGATTAATTATAAATAATACTTACCAACTTTTCCCCGCTCAACGCCGGGACCCTCCAGCTCACGTGATATCCCTCGTATCTCTTCCCACAATAGACCTGCAGAGTGGTCTTATTGCCCTGCGTTCAGCCCATGCTTTACACTTGTGCTGGGGCAATCCCACTCAACGATTATTATATTTACCATTTACCTTTTTTTTTTCGGGCAAATTTTATTATGTTCCATGTTACTTTGTGCTCGTTTATAGCAATTACCTAATTTTTTATCTGTCTTAAAATAGGGGAACTTGAAAGTATTATACAGTACATAGACTTAAACCTCTGGCGCCATTGTGTTTCCTTTTCTTGGAGGCTTCCATCCTTATCTTTCGATCCCTCACCTGAAATAATCACCTTTGCTTCTAAGCTGTGTTCCTCAAGCCTTCCATTTGATACCAGCGCAAAACAGATGAGTTTTTGTTTGACTCCCTGGTTCTCTAGCTGTCATAAACCTTTCCGTGATGCTTGGCCATCAATAGAAATTGTAGCTGTAGCTTCTTAACAGCTGAAGAGTTGGTGACGGCCAAACCTCAAAAGCTTTGTGTCTAAGTGGCGGCAGCCTGGTGTCGTTCTACAACATCTGGACCCCTTTCCATTGGCTTTGCTTTCTTTAAAGTTAAGAGACTTATCTTAAACAGTACAAATTGATTATGGCTAGTGGATTGGCCATAACCAGAACCAGGCTGGCGATGACAACGTGGCCCTGACACTTTAAGACCCGATCACCTAAGTACGGCCAACTGCTTGACACACGTGGCCATACACTACATTTTTTATGGTCATGTTCAGTGCGGCCGGGCATATCCAGCATTTGCCCGGCGTGCCCGATGGCCATAAATGTTCCATATTGAAAGAGACCTACAAGATATATATATTTTTTTTTTACATTAAAATCAGATTTTTTTTAAAGCTTTCATCATGAATGAGCGCAATGCTAAACAAAACGAAAACATAATAACAATAAAAAGTTAAAATAATAATAATAAAAAAAAGTGTAAAAAGTTTCTATACCCTTGTTAGTACAAAAATACATTAAAAAAAACCCTATTTTGTTCACCGGCCCATAAGTGTTTAGAAATGTGAGATATTGCGGATGAATGATGTCGCTCAATATAAATGAGTTTTTTTTCAGCGGTGGCCCCTGTCTTGTAGACCGCATGGGTCGCATGAGCATCGTTTTAATGGCCTGGCCACCGTCCCGAGTCCTTGCGCTTCGAGCTTCTCGGCTTTCACATAAAGTTTGACTTGTTTATTCTCCTGAACCGGCAAATGTATCATTCATTCTTTTGATGGCGTCTTTGTGATTTCAGCAGAGGCACTCAACACAGCGGGAGAAGCTGCAAAATTAAAACTTGAAAAGCTTCCCAATTATAGCATCCTCCGCACGCCATACTGCTCTCCCTTATGCCGTGTAACATCCGGAATGTGAAGCAGATCAAAGTTCCACTTATCCTGCTGGTCCTGGGAGCTGGAGATGAGGCTTCACGCCGGAATATTTTAATGGGTCAGCAAGAGAGTTCTTTCAAACATAAGATCGTTCGCTGGGTACATTATTGATAACTGGTTTAGCTTTTGTACAAAAGTTCTGCTAACATTCAGAATTCCGTAGATATTTTACACTTTTCAAAATCTTTTCATCTGAACAATAAATCATTGATATAATTACTTCTCATTCCCTCGTTCTTCTCTCTTTTCCTTTGTTCGCTCTCCCTCCCTATGTTCTCTAACTTTCTTCTCTTTATCCTTTTCTCTTTTTCTTCTGTCTCACTTTCCTTCTTTTTTTCTCACCTTCTTCTCTGCTTTAAAATATCCCATAGAGCAAGGACAACATACTGTTGTCTTAAGCAGCTACTTTTTTAAGACCTTTATTGTTTTTGTTATTCTTTCGTATATAAATATCGGATCATTCTATATGCGTATGCACTGTATAAAAGAAAATAAGACATACAATACTCTTCATCAACAATGATCTTGAGCCGTTGTGAAACATCTTCTCTCTTAAAGACGAGGAGCATACATAAAATACCCAATACCTTTACAAACCAAGACATCGCATTTCAGCCAACTGGTCGTCCCTCACCTGCCGAACCATTCCCAAATAAATAGATTTCTAATCTCCTCCCAATTTTGGACTAATCCAATCCATCTATCCCAATTTTGTATAGCGCTTGCTGACATCTTACGTCTTCTGATGCCTCTTTCCATTGGTCCATTCCAATTTCTTGCGATTAAGATTTTTGTCGCAATTAAACATTGGATGGCCATTGGATGGTTTGGATTTTACTTAGGGGCGGACAGTTTAAATGCAGTAAACTAGTTTCGGTCTTTGTTGGGAGTGTGACATTTCCCCAAAGGTCTGATCTTAGCACAAAGCCACCAGACATGTACATAGTTTCCCTTCTCAACATTACATCTCCAACACCTGTCCTCCCGCAAGGAGTGTATTTTAGATAATTTTACTGGTACGATGTACCGCCTGTTTATTAATTTATATTATGTCTCAACAAGCGAAGGACCATGTACTTCTTTATTGACTCTTTCGAATGCTTTGTACCATTCATCTTCTTCTATAGTAATATTAAGTTCTTTGCTCCAAGTTTTGATGGATGTTGGAATTGGTTTCCTTAATGTTTTTTTTCTATCAAATGTAACCCCTTAATGACAAAGCCCGTACATGTAATGCATTGTTTTCAATGGGTTTAGGGACCGCCCATTGTCCTTGAGGGGTCATTATTTGTTTTGTTCTTGATATTTTGAAAACTGAACTTAATATACTATAGATGTCATCTTTTAATACTACACCTTTTAGTCACATAGTTCTTAACTCTTAAGGAGTTAAAGATCTCACGACTGGGAAGATTAAAGGCTGTTGTCAGAGTTTCGGAGGACTTGATCTTATTTTACCTCCAACAGATTGTCTATGGCATAAATGCCATTAATGAGTTACTTTTACGGGGCCAGGACCTCTTTGTAACCCCTGCCCCCCTTTCCTTCCCTTATTTCTCATTTTTTGCCAACATCCCCAATGTCCCATGCCAGATATATATATATATATATATACCTTATATATATATATATATATATTCTAAAAATGTGTTTTGTAGAAATGTACATTCAGATTCGTACGCATTTTAATGTTAACTCATCCTCCTTCACTCGCTCATACTCCTTTACGCTTTTTCACTCGTATTCTCTCACATCCAGTCTCCCATACTTACTCTGAATGTCTCCCTAAATCCTCCGCCAACCGCTTCCATGTCCCTGTCTCCTTGCCACACAGCTCAGCTTCTTTTCATGAATCTTCTTGCTCTTCTGTCTTCTTTCTTCGTCTGCTGCTCCAAAAAAAAATCTTCTTTCTTCGTCCACTTCTCCATGGACCTCTCCCGATTCCTAATCGGCACTTCTGCAGAAGTCCTGTCTGCTGTATTGTGTGATCTTTAGGTGTCGTTACTATAATGCATGTGCGTCTGAGGGTGTCGGATACTGGGTGGTAACATGTATGAACATAAGAGATTAAAACTGAACTTTTTCCCCAAACTCTATTATATCCCCTCCCCATTGTTGCCCTTTAATTTATAAACCTCCTGTCTGAGCTGTCTCAGAGGCCATGGACACTTTAGGTAATCCGGAATGGAGATAGAATATCTGCTAAACTTTACGGACCAATATTTTGAGCTTAAAAAATAGTTTCACGTTGTTGTTTGTAAAATGTATTACTTGATAAAGACATTTAGGACAACCTGACGGGATTTATTTCAAAAAGCTGACGTAACTTTAGAACAAATCTATATTTTGTTAAAGCGCATTTGATAAATGGACACAGCCTTGTCAAAAAAATCTATTTTTTTTTTTGCAGCAGACCGAGGCAATTATATGAACAAATAAATAAACTGTTTTTTTTTCCCATAAAAACATAAAATTCATAAAAATAGTCTGTGTGATGTCAGTTTCTGTAACTGAATTAAAGCAGGGAGGAAAATGAATGTAGTGTCCACAATTGATTAGTTCCAAAAATGAGAAAGGAATCTCAGTTTCTCATCTTATTCCTCTCTCCATCACACGTCCTTAACTATTTCCAGCATCCACACCATCGGGACAAAATATGGCAGTATTGACATCTCTGGTACATTTGTGGACCAAAAATAATTCAGATAATTTATTTTTATTTTTTTTACTGTTTGGTCCATTTATGTTCGGACAACAAATTCTGTTTCCTGCGCTTTCGGTTCTGACAAAATCCGGAGGGAGTTTTTATTCTGGAAAAAATGAATTGTCACCCTTGTTCACTCTCTCATGCTCTTTCATTCACACTCTTACTCATTCTCTCTCTTGCTCTCACACTCAAACTTATGCTCGCTCACACTCTCTCACGTTGTCTCTCAATGCCTCCCTACTTTCTCTGTCAACCGCTTCCGTGTCCCTCTCTCCTTTTCCAAAGCTCTGCTTCTGCTCTTGACTCTTCTTGTTCTTCTTTCTTTGTCTGCTTCTCCTTTTTGTCTTTTTTCATTGTCCTCCTCTCTGAGCATATGGCCTCCCGGTGGACTTCTGTAAAAGGGTGGAGCCTCTGGAGACACCCTCTCCCCTAATTGGACATAAACTGTCCCTTTGGTTCTTCCCTTTTGCGGAGAGGCCAGACTAACGCAGATAGAACCGTGGAGAAAGAGAAGCATTTCTCCACATCGCTTTCTCCACAATTCTTTCATCATTTTTCTGGCCTCCCAGGGCAATTGTTTCATTAGGGGGCCCTCCTTAAGAATGCACACGTCTATTATCAGGCAATTCAGGGAAATTTAGCTGGCAAAAATTACTCAGTACATGATTGGCCAAAGTGGGCTGTGTAAATCTGGTTGTAGTAACAAGAACCACATTTTGAGTATCCTACAAAATTCTACAATATATTGTGGCCCTCTTTCTATCTACTGCAGAAATTTCCGCTGAGCTGTACCTCTAGTTCTTTAAATTCACCAAGTTGTTAGTTTCTCCTTCTTCTTTTTGAGAGAAGGGCATGAGAAGGTAAAGTAGAAAATTACAGATCAAACATAATGAGCGTGAAACGACATTTGGAGAAAAGGCTCAGTATTATTGCAGTAACACAAATATGTCATGAAGCCTGTGGAGGTGACCTCGGCACAGATTGCCATGATAATGAACTACAAATGTCAAGGTTGGTAGCGGAATAGTTTTTAGAGAAGGCACCGCACTGACACCGCTAAACCATGATAGAGCGTTACTAGAAGAACATTTCCCAGCAGAGCGATAGCCCAATCATCCATGAAGATATTATACGGCTCACCTTGAAGCATAAAACACAAAAGGGAAAGGCAAACAAAATGCTTATACATTATATATGAAACCGGGATGGTGTGGCTAATTAACTCGACTTTTCTACAAGATAGGGATAATTTAATTAGAATACATCATCCTGATAAGTCATAACGTTTTCTAGAAATTAAATAGCAATGCTTACGAGGAGAGTCACTGGGTTTTAATGAATTGGTTTATGCAGAAAACTACAAACGTGGTAAACACTTTGGTGTTTCTGAGCTCCTGCAAGACCTACCATGGCTTGAGCGACTTCAGGTAGGGTAACTTGGTTTTGAACTCCTCCTTCTTAGGGTAAGTTTCTTCCTTTTCTGGGTAGAGAAACGTTGTTTCGTCAGAAGAGGTGATTGTTGATGTCTTCTTCCCACCTAGTCCCTGTCCAATCCCCACACATTAAATATTGTTCGGGCCTAGCCCCGTCTCTTCAAAAAGCTAGCCCCATAGGAGAAGGAGAGCTTGGTCATTCAACATGGGAGCCGGTCACGCAACGACCCAACTGTACAGTCACATTTTACCTCAGAGGTCCTGCTTTCAGATGTAGGATTTTTTAATGCAGAATACTTTTTTATGATTTGCGATTTAGACCAAAAAAAAATATTTGAAAATCGGACTCATCTGATGATTATTCACTTTTTTTACTAAACCAGACAGCAAGGAAATGGCTTTTGACCTTTCCCCTGTCTCATTGGGATCCACATAAAGTGACGGCATTTATGTTTCAGAATACTGGAATGATGCAAGCCTGGGGACGTGGTCAACAGAAGGTGTGTGTCTCAGTTAAATGGACCAAAAATATTTGTCTTCATGACACCCAGTGCCGTATACAGTCGTCCGGTGTTGACGCAAACCTGGTTTTATGTCATTTTGTTCAACTAAACTTCCTTTATCTGCAGAGCTAGAGGCCTCCATTTTTGTCCGTCATGTGGCATTCTGGGGCACTTTCCCTGCTCAAACCCCACTCTGTCAGGAGTTACCTCTGTAGCCGCGATGTCCTGTGACCGCTACATCCAACACTCCTCTCGCAAGTGGGCCACGTCATGTAGGCTTGTTATGCAACTCATACTTCCTGTTGACCTTGGATGAACACGGAAGTGACCTATATAACACTAGGTCTTCTCCTGCTCATTGCCCTTGGTTGATGTATGTTAAGGAATATTGACCCTGCTTTCCATTTTGGTTTGTGACGCTTCTTGTTCTGGTTTTGTCCTGGCCTGACTTCTGACTCTTCAGTACGTGTCCTGTTCCAATGGACCATCGCTTTCTTCTCCTGGGATCCTGTCTCGCTCATTGGTTACACACACTGATTTGATTCCTTATGGCATTGCTAATGAAGTCTGTTCCTTCATAGACTTTCATTAGTCAGCGTGTCCGTCTAGGTGATTAAAACAGAGCCATTCTATTGTTTACCATAAGAGAGTGACGATAAAGAGTCAAGGCCTAGTAGATTGGGCTCTGATAACAGAGTGAGAACTCATACAAATGCCTAATATGCAGCATAAAAACTATATTTGTTTGGTGCCGAAGAATTTTGGTGAGAGTTACCTTTTAAGTGAACATGGTCACTAGTTTTTGCACGTGTGCAGGGTGCAATTTAGATACTTTAGGATTCAGACAAAAAAAGTTGAACTAGAAGGAGTATATTGATTAAAATCCTCAGTACATGTATGATAAATCCTGTATGCCTGCCAGATCTGATGACTCCACACAAATCTGGCGTTAGTTGACCCTTCCCTATTTGTCATATCCTGAATTGGATCACTAATTCACCAAACTGATGTAGTTCAGAGGAGCAGATGTGGCGGGGTTAGAATGCTTCTTATCGCACAACAGCATCGGACTGCAATTCCTGTGCCGGCCGTCCAACTGAAGTCCACGTTGCTGCGATACAAACGAAATCTCTTTCACTCAAACACTAGAATGCCTTTTACTTTGTTCCGTGTTTCACTCAAATGGATAAAAGCTGGGAGCACAGATTAAAGTTTCCTTGATCTCAAATGCGGCAATAGAGTCTGTGAGAGCCGATAAGAGCCTGTGGGTAAATCGAGTGCAAATTATTTTTATCAGAATCTTGAGTGCTTATGCCTATAGCCCGAAGAAAATACCCACCCAATACCCAAAATAAGAGACGAGACACAATTGTTGTGGGTAGTGCATAGGCAGCTTCAGGAAGGCAAAAAGGGAGATGACCCCCCTTCACCTTCCTTTAACCCCTAGGGCCCGCAACAAAGTTGCAAAGCTCAGCCAATGAGGACAGGGGACGCTGACAAGCCATTCAGGCCTAGGCCAGCAATCATGTCCCCCTTCGTCACTGGTCCAGGGGGCCCCTTTTCCATACATTTGGAACCCCAATAACGCCTAGTTACAAAGGGGTTAATGTGCATTATTTGTTGGTGAGGCAGATTAGGACACAAAGGGTTTTCCCTTTAAGCAATTTGTACACCCAGGCACCAAATGAGGGCTGGAACCTTTGGCCCGAAAGGAAGGTTATGCCAAGTGGCCCCATCGGCCCATTGCCCTCATTGTAACACACATATGCAACGGCACACATATCTAACCCACTCTCTAACACACACTTACACATTCATACTGACAACACACACACACATACACTCTCACTCTAACATACATACTTACCCCCTTACCTCACTTGGCTGTTACCTCACATTGCGTTACCTGACCCCACTGTGTTTCTTCATCAGCCGGTGGCCCGCTGCATTCCGGACTCTTTTTTTGTGAGGAATTTTGGACTGGTCCGAGGGCCCTGAACCTCTCCACTCCTAAATCTCTTCAATCAGGCACATTCTTGTAAATTTACGTTTCTTCGTACTCATAGATTACATGAAAGAATTACGCATCTCATTTCCAAGCCTCAAACAGTGAAGAAACCCAAAACAGTGGCTATTATAAAGTGGTATTTTAATGTTCTTTCACAAATTGCAGCTGTTACATTGACCAATCAGGTCCTATTCACTAGATGGTGTTATACTGCCGTTATTATTTCAAGGAACTGAATGGTAATCTTTCCGTTTTAGAATTACCCGGCTATTCACTGAAAAAGCTATTTTAAATAAAATGCTGGCCATTTAAGCCGTCATCAGTAAAGACAATCGTCCAACCTCCTCGATTCTACATCTGATTGTGTGTTAACTTTTTGTACTATTGTCCAGTTATCATCTGCCTCATTGTTTTTACAGCTATTTAAAGTATTGTTTTCAAGAAAAAAAAATGTCTTCCTACTGTGAGGCTGTAAACCCCAGAGAGATGATTAGTGTGGCATTTGGGTACAGGTGCTATGAAGATTATACATATGGGTACTTGGGGTGGAGCAATTGGCGAGCAGGGTGGGCCAATGATCCGTTCCCCCATTCTGTGGAAATTCCATGCTGGCTTTTCCAAGAGGATAGAGGTCTGCAGGATCCGGTCCGGGATTCCTATGGGGCCGGAATCGGGCCCAGGTGCTGGGCATTAAAAACCCCTGGAGCCTGATGAGCAGAGAGACTGTTGGGGGAAGAGGAAGCTTCCTGTGTTCCCAGGGCAAGGAGAGGCCCTGAAGAAGACCATCCCTGAGCCAAGTGAGGCATCACCTGGCTGGACATTTTCTGTGATGTCTGGGGGAGGTTTTCCAGAGCCTGGCGTAGCTGGGTCTGGCTGGGAGGTTGAGTTAGTGGGTGATTAGGCCGGTCAGTCTGGGCCAGCATAGTATAGTTAGACAGGGCTCCAATCGGGAGCTAGGTCATTTCTTTTTATGATTTTGTTTTGGGGTATTTTGTTTGAACAGTTAAAAATAAAGCGCTGTTTTGCTGCAAGTTGGTGTTCCTGAGCCTGATTGCCCTAGGTGACCGTGCTTAAGACCCCCTAACTGTGACATTTTATGGCCCTCATGCTACAGGGTTCGTCACACTACTTCCTAGCAAAAGTGGTTAATCCGGTGAGGGATTCCCGCATCGGACAGGCGTAGATATAACGTTATCCTAAACATAAGAGAAGGCCGAGTGATTCCAGCACTGGAAACCAAAACCATGCCACTTGCTGTCTCGAGACGTATATTTTAAAGCTCTGGCATCCATAAGATTAATTTGTTTGCTATGATCCCTCATAGACAACTGTATCGGTATCATACCTGGGAACTTCTGAGCTCCGGCTACCCGGGAGCCTTCCATTGCGGAACACGGCCAGGCTGTCCCACTGATGGGCGGTCCCGATGATGTTGGGGGCATTCCCGCTGATGTCAATGGGTGTTCCCACTGACATCGCGGGAAACACCTCCACTTAAAGGGGAAATGGGCGGGGAGTGGGGCGTGTCAAGACCTCGCTCAGGCGACCCGGAGGATTCGGGTGTGGGCCTGTGCGTCATTTTAAATGTATACGTTATGGTGATTGTATCTGTCTTCTTGTGTTTGCTAGCCTCTTTGCCCAAAATTAGAAGGAAAAAAAATAAACCAAAAAATGTTATTGTCGGAAAACATGAATTATGGAATAAATACGCAGAACTGTACGAAATTTCAGAGTAGAAATAAATAATGAAAATGCAATATTAATAACCGTGTGTAGTGGTAAACATAAATGGCTGTGATTGGCTAACACCGCTGTCATTATAACACATTTTTAAATGATTTTTAAAAATTTTCCCAGAGAATTTTCCCTGATTATAATTCTTTTTTTTTTTTCTATATTAAACTCATATATAGTAACCGAAATGTTCTGATAAACAGCGACCTGCCGTTTGATTAGCAGAGCCTGGATTTTTTTGTGATAATGGGGTAATTGAATTAGTTAAATACGTGAGATATTCTACGCTCACAATTACTTGTTATCTTCTCCATAACCGAGTCAGTCTGATTTAAAGGTCCCCGTATTCCCAATCATTCCGTTTTCCTATTAGAAACACTTAAGTCACAATTGATAGCTAGAAGATCTTACATCAGAAGAACAGACTTTGGGAGTCACGAAAGTTCATGTAACTTTACATATTTTTCTCTGTTGGCCCGATGAAAGGCATCAACTACTCATTTTCTATGAAATAGGGCTATAATTAAATCTTGTTCATAAGAGGCACAAAATAAGCTGAAATAAACAAATCTGAAATCCAAAACGCACCTTCGTAAGTCGTCTCGGTGAAGTACGGCTAGATGTTCCGTGGGACAAAATGGATCTCATTATGTATAATAATCTTCTGTAATTGCTGTTGCTTAGTTCCCGCTATTGTTCACGGTATAATAGCATACGGTTCGACATGACAATTAAGCTTATTAATCGTTTGCTATTTTTTGCTATTTTTCATCTTCTGTATTGGGTACCTTCGACAATAGATTTTTTTTTTTAAAAAACTTGACTTTATTGCCTTGAATTTCAGGCTTTCAGGTCTCCCTTGGAGTGTTTTTACTTTCAAACTTTTATAACATTTTTTAAATAATAATATTTGCCATAAGCTTTTGTTTTTCTAATGGAATATAGACGTGACATAATATGCAGGGATATTGTGTACTCTTATCGTGTTCTTTGAACTAAACCCAGCCAGGTCCTATCCTACTGCCATTTTTGGTCTATGAATAAAGATCATTAAGCTCTGTCTTACTTTTGTTGAGGGACAGAGGTAGAGAAGACATCTGTTTCCATTTGTGTTCAAATCTTTCTCATCTTGCCAATAGACCAAGCAAAAAGAAGCAGAAAGAAATGCCCTGCAATACATGAAGATATGGGTTCGTGGGCGTCCATTTTCTAATATAACGGAGCAGTCATGTTGACATAAAGTATCTGTCCCTTTAAAGCATAGTCTAGATATCTTGAGTATAAACTTTTCTAAAACAATTCTGTCTTCACAGGTACCTCGGAATTACACGACCTTTGACATACCCAGCAAGACAAAATGGAAAACTCATGGCTAAGATGGTGTTCATCGTGTGGCTCCTCTCTGCCTCTATAACCCTTCCGCCATTATTTGGATGGGCCCAAAATGTCACAGTGGAACAGATGTGTCTGATCAGCCAAGACTTTGGATACACCGTCTACTCAACAGCTGTTGCCTTTTACATCCCAATGACCGTCATGCTTATAATGTATCAGAGGATCTTCATCGCGGCTAAAATCAGTGCCGAAAAGCACAAATTTGTAAACATCCCTCGTCTGTATGAACAAGAGGGAATATATTGCTTGGAAGAGAAGATTCCACCCAAGAAGAACTCTAAAAAGAACAAAGCAGTAGAAGAGTTTGCCACCTTGTCCAAGCTGATACGACAAGATCGTAAGAACATCTCCATCTTCAAACGAGAACAGAAAGCAGCCAGGACCCTTGGGATAATTGTGGGAGCCTTCACGTTTTGTTGGCTGCCATTTTTCTTGCTCTCCACAGCTCGTCCTTTTATCTGCGGTATAAGATGCAGCTGCATGCCGCTCAGATTGGAGAGGACACTCTTGTGGTTGGGTTATACTAACTCCCTCATTAACCCCCTGATCTATGCCTTCTTCAACAGGGACCTGAGGACTACTTTTTGGAACTTGCTGAGATGCAAATACACGAATATCAACAGAAGGTTATCGGCAGCTAGTATGCATGAGGCGTTAAAAGTAACAGAGAGACACGAGGGGATTTTGTAGGGTTCTAGAGGGTTCTACTTATCGACTTTTATCGACATTTTACACAACGTGACTGTTTTGGTGTCAAGCCTCCAAAAGACAAGAATGTCCAGTGCCTATTACATGGGACAGTGCTTTACGGTGAACAATGTATTCAAATCTTGTTTTATTATTTCTCTATAATATAAATATTTAATATTTATTAGTTTCATTTAATATTTACCACCAGGATGTGAAAAAGTACCTTTGCCGTTCCTCACCAAGAAGAACCGCACTCTGTACTTGAAAGACAGCTCTTATTATGTACAGAAACGTTCGGAGAAAGCAATTTATACTTTATGCATCAGTGAATTAGCTACTTCTAATGCAGTGGCCATTAATGAATGTAAATGCTGTGTGTTTTATCTTCGCTCTTAATTATTGTAGCTTACAGGAGGGCAGATTCCACAAAGCAATTCCATTAAAAGGTATTCATTGGAGTCATTCTGATAATTCTCCCCCCCCCTCAATATTTTGGAGAATTGCTTTGTAATATACAGGTATATGTATCGAGTCATTTCACAAATGAAATGACTAGACACATATACCTATCTTCAAAAGTATGGTGTCAAAAATTAGAAACAGTGGTCAAATAAGAAAGGTATGGGTGGCAGTGATAAAGATTTTTTTTCCCGAATAGACTGAAAAAACTGCATATTGTATGAAATATTGGGGATTATAGTTCTATATATAACCCCTTCGTAGTTCAGTTATAATGCGATTTCCTAATCTTTCAGACCCTCGGACCACTGTTGCAACAGGAAGGCTTCTAATCTTATGGCAAAGTAGAATCTACAATCGTAAATGAATAGATTATCCAATAGTGAGAAAGAAAGCCTATTAAACTACGTTGCAAGTGCTTTAATATGCATTCTTCAAAGATAGGGCAAAAAAACCCAAGTACTTGTATTCAGGAGAAGCTGCAGCTCCAGAGCTGCAACGGAACGTCCCCTCAATGCGAGAGCTTTTCGAGCATTTGCGTAGGGGTCTCATTATACCCCCTCTGGAGTAAGTCAGCTGTTGGAAAGGGCAAATGTATATGATGGTATTCCGCAGAATCTCCACATGGAAAATTGAAGGGACCCCTCGGCTATCCTATATGTATAAATTACTAGAGAATTAACAAAAAGACGTTCCAAATGACAAATACCTTATTATTGTATGTAAAAAAAAAATATGTTCATATGTAAAAGTTCATGTGTTTTCTAAAGCTAAAAAAAAGTATACGAGTGATAGAGGATATTTCCTTATTTTACACTGATATACATAGGATGCTTCGCTTTAACCGGTGTAAATTTAACTTAAATTCAAATATAGCCACATGAATCTTATGGTGTGTTAAAAATGTATTGTTTGTATAAAAGGATTATATACTTTTGCGGTGGAGGGGAAAAAGTATAAAATTTAACAATAAAGATATAAAATCGAAAAGCAATGTATTGTGAAAAAATCTATTTGAGTAGAAAAAAAATATAATGTTCGGGATTTCTAGTGTTTGATAAAATTATATATAAGAGTTTAGTGGCATGAAATGAAATGACTGGTTTCACTTTCATGTTAATGTGATATACTAGCTAACAACATCAACCTCATGTTTTTTTTTGGGGAAAAAGGGAAAATATTTTATACCTTATTATAACAATTAAAGGGGAACCGCTACATCCAGCATAAACCATAATCGAATCCAACCATTATTATTATGTCATTAATAACCTTTATTTTTAAGTTAATTTATGGAGATTTTTGGCCCCGGATTTGGATTCCTGCTGGCAACCACTTCCCGGCAAGTCTGACGGACATTCTCAAACACATACACTCTCACGCACACTCTAACCCCATTGTATTCTTTTTTTACACTCCTGGCCCTTAGATTTATTTGATTTTTTTATTAATATTATTTCATGTATTAACATATTTGACATAGTTTACATGAAATTGCATCTTGAAAAAAAATGGAAATTCCAAAACGCTCATTTCCAGATTTTTTTTAATTTTTTTTTTTTATTCCCACACGTCAAGCGAACATTGTGATGCTTTTACTCTGACGGAATGGATTCCGTAATCGAGAAGAGGAAAAAGTTGGTATATTTTGCTATATTATAACGTGCTTTATACGCCGTCCGGTGATTTGTCTTAAGAAAATGTAACTGATTAACCAACGCACAGTTATTAAAGAAAAATAACAAGTCTTGCAACTCTATTAGATTAGTATTTGACTCTGTGGGACGGCTACTTATAATATATTCCCATAGGCGCCATTGTTGATGTAGCCATGCCGGTATAGCAGAGTGTTGTATGATGGCTTATTTTAAAGGGGTTGTTCTACTTTGTGTAGCGTAATGTGTTTTTTTTTTTTTACAACCAAATGCAGCATTAGAAACAGAATGCTTTGGTGTTTCCCAGAAAAAAAAAAAAATCTTTAGCCGTGTATATTTTTTTAAGGGAATGCCTTAATTGAAACGAAAGCAGGCAATTTGGGAACAAAGCATAATTAAACCCTTCAGAGGAAAGAATAAAATGATAGACCTGCTGAGGATTATTTGCTTAACGTGAAAATTAATGTTTTGTCAAAGTGGAACTGCACCTTTAATACCCCATCCCCTGCAGTGCGCGGGCAGAGTACATGTCTTTGGGATCCAGCGAGCTACATGAACGCGCTCGCCCTCTAGAATTGCTTTATGCGTCACATGAATTCCAAGTTTTTACATGTTTCGGCATAGTGTATTTCAGACTGTGCTTTATTAATATTCTAATAAACTTTATGAACCAGCGAACCATTCACCACTCATCTTTGGATCGCGTGTGCGTTGTGAGTCAATATCAGCGGAAAGAAAACATTGAAGAATCTTGGACATGTTAGAAAATAATTGGAACTTTGGCTTTAAAACAACTTAACGTAAGCAAGTCACTGGGAATGCATCCTACACGCAGCGGCCATATTGACTTCATTAGGGGACTTTGCTCTGCTTCATGACTTGACTTTCTTGGTGGCCTCAAGCCAAGATAACAACAATTTTTTTCTCTTCGCAACATTTCCACTGAACTCGGAGATATTTTCATTGTCACCCCCTAAGAGTATCCCTAAATTTAATAATACAGTCCTTGGTACACAGACCTTCCAAGTGAGATATACCCCCCCAAAACCTCCTTTGCTGAAGCTTTGTATTCAACATAGAGATACCCACTAAAATGTGTGTAAGAGGGCACCTGTTGGTACTTTTTTAGTGAAATGTCCACCAGATAACCTCATGCTGCTATTTCATCCTCTCAAGGGGACCGTTCTTCATCATGTTTCTCAATGCCCTCTTCTGAAGCTGCCCCATGGGCTGATGGACCTTTTAAACTGTATGTTATCATTGACTCTTCTGGTTCAACGAGTAGAACTGTGAAATGATACAGAGCACTATTAAAAAAGCGTTAAGTATACTTTTTAGAGCAAAAGAAAACATGTTCCTCAAGTTGTTAAAATGGCCGCCATCGGTACGTTTCCATCTGGTAAACATGGCTACCTCTTCCATCGCCTAAACTGTATTACTGGGCCGGGTTCCTGCGCCATAGAGCTCGCACCCTGATGAAAAAGTCAACGGTATATCGGTCTGCCAATGAAAGAACTGGACTAGAAGAATGAAATGGATCTTGGACTGTCCTAAAGGCAAAAAACATAGTGTCAGGGTTCCATTGGCATTAGATGTTTTTGAAAAAGTGCATCTCATTTTTGCATTAATGATGTACAATATCAATCCAGGGGCTTCTAGCCAGTGAACCATGTTTTGTGGTGGTCATTTATTCCTGAAAAACCACAAAAACGTAAAACGCTTAAATATTCTACTCTATTAATATTTTTATCATTAACCGAAAACAGGTTAACTAAAGAAAAAAAAACTTACCAGGTCTTTTGGGGCAAGACCTTTGGCTAAGAAAGAGTATGAAAAAAGCATTGTAGGCTCCAGGCTATGCTAGAATCTAACTCAATGACTAACGCAAGATATATATATATATATATATGTGTGTGTGTGTATATATGTATACATGAATATATGGACGTATAGATGAAGAAGAGAGCCCAGTGGCTTTTAAAATTCTTTTCCCTATGAATTCTTTTGACCGTTCAGAGTACATCTGCCTCTGCTTTATAATTGCATGAGAGATGTCGCAGAACAGTTTGGAATTTCCGATTATAGTTAATAAGATGACAATTATTTTCTTTAAAAAAAGCCCGATATTAATGTTTCAGAACAAAAGGAAGGGGTCTGCATTATGTAACAAAAGAGAGTTGCGAACGGACCTCGAGATAAAAAGAAAAGACTGCAAAGCTCGCCGGTAATTAAATCTGCCCGGTTGTTTTTAGAAAGAATAACCCATATTTCAGTTGGAGCCATAACACAAAATCCGGGGCTCCAACTGAAAGCTGCGCTAAGGGCCCCCCAGCCTGCATAAATAATATTTTGCCCCAAAATAAGAGCCAATCGAATAGTACAGACATGATTGGTAGCAGGTTAGGGACACTTTCAAAGGGCCCATGTCTGCACCAAGAAGACTTGGGGGGCCCCTAAGAGCCAAGAGCAGCCATGCTCCACCAGGGCCCCTGCCAACCGGGCCTTAACTCCCCTCAACTACCCTCCACGGCCGCTCTTCTCTCTACGGAGCGCTGGGATATGATGTCATAGCTCAATGCCAAGTACAGCATGTTATGGAGATGATGATGGCTATGTACTCATTCCCAAAAATATAAATATAGGTTTGAAAATTACTTATTATGAGTCTTTTATTTTAAATGATTATGGATAAAAAATATATATATTATTTTTGATCTGGAGCCTAAGCATGGATGGTAACCATTTGAATTTTAACTACACAACCTGGTCGTACGCAAGAATCTTAACATCCCCTATTCTCTAACATCTGAAAATGAGTGTTTTTGTGTCTGATGATAAAAGTGGACAATTGGCAGTTCTTCTTGCCAAAGCGACTCGCCAGTTGCTTTATTTCCTCTTTGTGAGCAGACCGGGAAAGGTTCCCTTATTTTTAATAACACATTTATGACTTATTAATATTTATAATGCTTGGAGGCTACGTCTCCTCACATTGATAATGTTAATAAATTCTTTAAACTTTTCCGTATTCCCACGCTCATTTCGGCGTCCGCTTGATCAATCCAGAAAAACTCACCCTGCGGTCCTCAGCCAGAAGGTTCAAAACAGAATAAAGACGCGCAAAGTGACGAGGATGAACAAAATGAACTATAAGCGCGAGGAAACAGAAAGAAACATAGAAACGCAGCGTAGAACCATTCGGTTCGTCTCGTCTGCCTGTTTTCCCTGTGGAGACTTGGACCTTTATCAGTCGTTGGCTCGCCTTTGGGGCCATATGCCTATCCCATGCATGTGTGAAGGTAGTGGGTACCGTGTAGTTCTTACCGCCACCACCCCCTAAACATTGCCTTCTAGAAATAACACGACACTTAATTTTGGATGAAAACAGGCCACAGCTATTTATTTCCAAAATATAACAACCAATATACTATTAACATATTAACAATAATACGACCCCTTCCGAAACTCGTCCTTACACCCTGACTTAACCTCTTCTATGCGTACCTTCCCCCTCGTTACCCGACAACCATAGGCCTAAACTCCTGGCCTTCCAACCAAATAGTGCCAGCCACCAGCTGGCCTTTGGCTCGGTGTGCACGGCCATACCAAACCCATTATCAGTGCACAAAGGAAGGGAGCCGCCCAACTAGACCATCTTTGTCTTAAACACCTGTTCCAGCCTCTACTGGGGAAGACAACACCGCCTGCTGTGACCAGAAAACTACATAAGAACATAGAACCGACAATAAAGAATGAGGGAGGACGGGTAGGAATCTGCTCCCAAGCTGTTATCAATAAAATGGCTGATCGTGCTCCTATATAGTGCCACCCCAATAACTCCACCACTCCAATACCCCACTCAACCCTCCATACACTGCCCCACACACTCGCATGGACCTGTGTCCCTCAAGCTGCGCCATCCTTCCCAGGACCCTTCTTAAATTCCCTCAATGTTTTAGCTTCTACCTCGCAGTAAAGTAAACCTTCTTGACGTAACATCGAAGCCTCTGACCCCCTCTTGTTCTCTAGTCCTTCTGCCCCCTTTACTGTAAATGTCTCCAGCCTATTCCCCCCCTCTTTCTTCTCTCCTCTAAGCTTATACATATTGAGATCCTTTAGTCTTTCCTGAACAAAAAGGAATATTGCTTTGGTTCTTTTTAAAGCATTTAAAATCATCTGAAACATCTGTGATTTAAACGACTCCATAAAGAGCTGGGCATTAAAGATAACAGCCAGCAAATAGACGTAAGATGATATGTAATGAAATACAATTTGCAAACATTTTCGAATACAAAGAAAGGAAGCGTGATTGCGGAGGCTCATCCAACGGAGACATTGGAGGAGAATAGCCTCGTCCAGTGTAGAAATTGGAACGGAAAGCCACCATGTACCAGATGAAGCGGAAAATCCATAGTGGTGCGAGCTGTGCTTTTACTCAACGTCGAAAAAATAATCTGAAATATTGAAAGCGACGTGCATCAAAGACGGAGGGAAGAAAAAAAAATGGCAGGCGTAGTGCTCTGGAAGAAAAAAGTTAAACACAACCTAAACTGGAACAAACAAGGTCGGTGATGCAATTACAAGGTCGTGAAGCTATTTATAACACATACGGATACTTAGAACGCTCATATTTGCAAATAGGAACAAACAAAAATGGCAGAATTCCTTATTTTATTTTTGGTTAAATATAAAGGCGTCTTCAGATTTGGCTTTACTTTAATCTACATAAGTAGAGGAACCTTCTTTTCAATGAATGCTTTAGAAAAAATAGTTATCTCCAGCGCTGTAAACAGTAATAACCCCCAGTGCTGTATACAGTAATATAACCCCCAGCGCTGTATACAGTAATATAACGCCCAGCGCTGTATAGAGTAATATAACCCCCATTGCTGTATACAGTAATATAAACCCCCAGGTGCGTATACAGCTAATTATAACCCCCAGCGCCTGTATACAGTAATATACGCCAGCGCTGTATAGTAGTAATATTAACCCCCAGTGCTGTATCAGTAATATCAACCCCCCAGCGCTGTATACAGTAATATAACCCCAGCGCTGTATACAGTAATAAACCCCCAGCGCCTGTATACAATTAACGTTATAACGCCCAGCGCTGTATAGAGTAATATAACCCCCAGTGCTGTATACAGTAATATAACCCTCCAGCGCTGTATACAGTAATATAACGCCCAGCGCTGTATAGAGTAATATAACCCCCTAGTGTTGTATACAGTAATATAACCCCCAGCACTGTATACAGTAATAACCTCCAGTGTGTTAGTGTGAGTACTGTGTGTTCATGCATGGTGTTAGAATGTCTTAGTGTATGGTGTTGCAGTGAGGTTATGTGTCAGCATACGGTGTTAGAGTATGTGAATGTTAGTGCATGGTGTTAGCATGATGGTGTATGTTAGTATTTGGTGTCAGCAAAAGCGTGTATGGGTGTTGTATTATGTTAGACTGTCAGGCCATGAGCCTAGGGTTACTGGTGCAAGTGAGAGGAGAAGAGGGAGAAAAACATTGTGTGTATGTAGTTAGACTGCATTAGTGTTAGAGCGAGTGTGTGTACTGGTATGTGCATGTGTTTTAGTTACGTATAGAGGAAAAAAATACCGCACCAAGTGCCACAAACCATAGGCTCAGCCCTGCCGTAATCCTCTACACACTTTGGACATTTGATTACATGTGTGCCTTAAAGAAAATAGGGAGCAGGATAACATAAAAAAACCAATGACCCTTTATGAGTTAACAGAATTTTATGTTCAAGCCTGATCAGACAAAAATACATTCTAAGAAAAGTGAGTCATGCGTTAGTCAGCTTACAGATCGTTCCGATGTGACGGTACACAAGGTAAAAATCGGGAGCGCACTATAAGAACTATGTTTGTAAAAGCCCAGGTGAAATTAGCTAGTAGAATTATCCATTATCCGACAAATCCATATATGTTTTAAGTAAGTACCATCTCTTCAAGACTTACGGATTTATCCAAGGACAATAGTGAAATAATAAGGAGATACATTTACATCAGTGGTTCTGCGGTATAATACTTTCATCGCGTTGCTAAATCCTTCCTTGAGGGATTTCCATTGAGCGTTGTTTAGTGAGCAATTACAAAGTTTTCGATCACAATAGCAATCCTGCTTTGGTGATCAAGGAAAAGAATGAAACAAAGCCTTAGGCAGTGCCGGGAGGTGAATAAAAGTGATGACAAATGATGACATGTGATGTCATGTGATGTCATGGGTGAATGCATTTTGGCTCAGGACAAATATGTTTAAGGATATCCAGGGTATATTTTCCTCTATTTTCTAGACTGTCATAATCTATATCATTTCCTGCTTAAACACCGCCGAGAAGCAGAACAGCTGGGAAAACGTGTTACAACTAACGAGGCAATTAGTCGATAAATCCAATGTGAGATCGCGGTGAATTGGTGCATTGTGTTAATATATTTTATTAGTTAGGAAATAATGAAATACAATGTACTTTGCAGTGGTATTAATTTTTAGAACGATGTGTTCTATGACTGGATGATCGTCTGATTTCATTTTAATTATCTTAAATGTTTTTTTTAGATTTTTTTTCTGTATATTTCTTGCCCTACAGAAGACAATTGATAGAGTAAGTCAGACAGTGACACATTTTATTAATTAGTGTTACGAGTGCGGTATTGTCTTTGTAATGATTTTTTGGTTGTTTAAACAAAAGTTTTTTTTCCAGTTGTGATAAAATGTAAAGATGTAAGACAGAGGAAGGCCATATCTCACAAAGGTACATGATCAATGATTTACACAACAATGGATGACTTGTACGGTTACGAGACGTGATGTCATTTCCCAGGACTCGACACTGTAGATGGACAAACCATGAGCTATGTTGGAGGATCCACAGGTCTATCCTTTTTCCATTGGACCATCACAAAGGAAAAGAAGGCTGGGGTAGAACTCCACATAGAGTACTCCTAAAAAGTTTTTGTCCCCTTCCCGATTTCTTCTATTTTTTAGATATATGTCACGCTTAAGTATTTCAGATCATCGAGCTTATTTTAACATTAGACAGCGATTTCTCCCAAAGCATTTCGATCACTGGCCCAGGAGGTCACAAAAGAAACCAGTCTAAAGAATTGCAGGTCTCACTTGCTTCATTGGTTCCACAATAAAAAAGAGACTGCAATAATGGCAATCATGGAAGAGTTCCAATGTGAAAACCAGTGGCCAAAAAGAACACCAACGCTAAAAAAAACATCTCAATGTCCCCCAAGACTTTTGGGATAATATTCTGTGGACTGATGAGTCAACAGTGGAAGACAGGGGTCCTGTTACATCTGGTGTAATGCTAACACAGCATTCCATAATAAGAACATCATGCCAACAGTCAAACACGGTCACGATGGTGGTGGTGTGATGGTCAGGGGCTGCTTTGCTGCTTCAGTACCTGGGTGGCTTGATAACTGATGGAACCACAAATTCTGCTCTCTACCTGAAAATACTGAAGGAGAATGTGCGGCCATCGGGTTGTGACCTAAAGCTCAAGCGTTGTTAGGTTATGCAGCAGGACGATGATCCGAAGCAAACAAGTCCAACTCTGAAAGGCTGAAAGAAACTAAATGAAGGTTTTGAGGTGGCCGAGTCAAGGTCCTCACTTGAATCTGATTGAGATGTTGTGGCATGACCTTAAAAAGGTTCATGCTTGAAAACGCTCCAATGTGGCTGAATGAAAAGTATTCTGCCATGAAGAATGGGGCAAAATTCCTCCACAGCGATGCAAAAGACTCATTGCCAGTTACCGCAAACATTTGATTGCAGTTTTTGCTGCCAAGGGTGGCACAACCCGTTATTAGGCTTAGGGGAGAAATTACTTTTTTTACATGAGTGATATAGGTTTTGATTAACTCTTTACCTTCAATAAATGCAATGATCATTTAAAAAGCTGCATTTTGTGTTAACTCTTCACTTCCTCAGTTCCACCATTCCTACCTTCCATAAGGACACGGAAAAGAGGAGCTTCTGGAAGACCAAGGATGGTACATACACAGTAAAACATTCCTCTTAGAGTTGGAAGTCCATCAAGACCAACCAAAGTGCCTCCAACTGTTGATAAGCAGCAGCATGGTCAGTGTTAGATAAGAGGTCCACTCTCTGGACACTCCCCACCTCTTGGGTACTCCCCACCCCCCCCAAAAAAAATAATACACAGATTCACCCAAATGGGGTAAATCATTTATTAAATGGTCCTTTAAATAATTATAGATAATTAATATTTAAATATGTTGGGATTTACATTGTTTAGGTCTGAAGCAAACATATTTAATATATTGAAACTATAGTATATGAGGTTTTATCAGGACAAAAAAACATCTGTTATCGCCAAGTATATAAAATCACGTTACTATATGGATTTTTAGCATAATAAATAGATAAATAGACTTAAATTTTCGCTTAAGGAGTGAACAAATTAAAAAACATTATTGTAACCTTTAGGGCTGTAAACATTCTGAGCTCCTAGAAAAGAGGGGCATCATACCCAGCAAAGAGGGACTGACCCTTGTAAACCGGGACAGTCGGGATTTATTGTTAGTTGACGGTCACGAGGCATTGTGTGTAACTTGCCGTGATTATATTTATGACATCGTTGCTCAGTAAAGTTAAAGTTCTAGTTAAGCAGGAGTTTCCAGCCCCCGTTGTGAATTATTACTGCACGCACACTCTCATCACTCACAGCAATTAAATACCACAATCCAGGAGCAGCACTAGGTGGTCTCGTTTGGAAAATAGAGATAAAAAGATGAATGAGACACATAAAGTTCCCATTACATAAGCAAGTAACGGCGCTACCCTGATCAAAAATATTCATTAATAAAACAAAGTAACGAAAATACATTATTTGGTGTATTTTTATTATTAAAAGAACGTTATTATGATGGATAATTAGGGCGCCTAAAATATATTTGGCTGAGCAGTATAAAGTTACTGATTTACTTGTTGTACATAGTTGTTCTAATTTTCAGAACAAAGAATATTTGTGGATATTTTATTTTAGTAATTTTTTTTTTAATTTAATTGAAAATAAATGTACTCTTTTTTATTTATTTTTTAATATTTAAGAAATGGAATAGATGGGAAGACACTTTTTCACCTTATCACATTACATCATAATACTACTACTAATAATAACAATAATAATAATAGTAATAATAATAATAATAATTAATAATGTAATATAATAAGTAAAAAAGTCTAAATAAAGCCATGTCCCCAATATTACACCTGACAACTTGTAATATATTTATTGGAGGTTTATGAATGAAAACAATTCTTCTGCAAAATCTGGTCTTATCACCGTGGCAACCATTAGATCGCTTCCAATGAATGAACCGTTCCATTGGCAGCTAACTTGTTAAGAGCGTCTTTCAAACTCTGTGTCAAAATCACTTTTTTTATATATATATATATAGATAACCCCATTGTCCGAAAAGAAGAGCACGAGCTCCCCACAATAAAGGAACAAAAAAGAAAGTCGTTTCAAAGATTTCTCCCCCTCGTTCTTGATTGCTTTGTATTACTTTTCGTATGAGTCAGTGATAAAAGCCGTGAGATATGGAAAGGTCGTGTTTTTAAAGGAAAGTGTTTGACGAACTGAACATAAAGTAGCATAAAATTTAAAAGTCATCTTTTTGGAATTGAATACTCATCACCTCTTTACAAATAGATAAAGGAACAAAGGGAAAAAAAATTCTCCGGTCTGGATAACAAAAAGCCATATCTCTGTGAACGACAATATCCTCTAATGCTATTCTCGCTTTAAAAATGATAAGTAGGTCAGAATAAGATTTTACGTGTTTTAATACCATATGGCGCGGGCTGAACTATCGAAAAATAATTTAACTTACAGCGGAAAAATCAAAACGGAGCGTTTTATTCGTTTCAGCTATCGACAGACAAAATTTAAAGGATTTTACCAGATCCAGCGTTTAACGGCTCTATACACTCAATATACATGTGGAACGGGGTTTACAGGGTTAACAAACCAAGACATATATGTAACAGAAGCTGCATGATTATTGCTCCATTAAGTTATCTCTTTCCAACTGTTAAGTTGCTGATTGTTTCTGATTAGTTCAGGCAGTTTTTGTGAGAAGGGAGAGAATTTCAGGACAGGAAAGAGACCTGATAACAGGCCGTCACCAAACTCAGCTTTCATTAAGTGAATTTATAAAGTAAATATTTTCAACAAAAATACAGAAATAAAAACGGAACTGATGCCGACGTATCCCTTTTAAGGAAATCAAGTTTTCAACACAAAAAAGAGATTTTTTTCTGAAAACAAGAATACATAAGCAGACCTCGTTTTAAATGTACCTCATTTATAGTTACTGATTATATTTATAATATTATGCCTGCATATTAGACCCGATCTAATTACATCATAGACAGACATACATGACATTGTCCTGTAACATATCCCATCCTGCCATGAGAAACGTAACCCCTTAAGGACAATGGGCGGTCCCTAAACCCATTGAAAACAATGCATTTTGAGCCCGTACATGCACAGGCTTTGTCACTAAGGGGTTAAAGCCGGACGCTTTAGATAACTATATATTGCACTGCGTATCCATGATACTGTTACTATATCTGATCAAAAATGTTATATATTATGGACATTTTTAGAAATTCCATTTGTGTATCAGACCTCACTCTACTTATTTCTATGCAAGAATCGAGGTAAATTTGCAACATTTTGGCTTAGATCACCTAACTACCACTAATGGTGCTAAAATATTATTCCATCATAAAATGTTGCAGAGGTACCGACGAGATCCATCCCGTAACATGCTGTGTGGACGGGATGCGCTTGCGATGTCAGCGTGGTGATGTCATACGACGCTCCCCCATATTTTGTTGCGGCAAATCGATGTTCTCATTGGTCCTGCATCATTTTGTGAAGCTCTGCGCTCTTGGGAGCAAAATATAGGGTAATTAAATTTAAAAAAAAACCAGGTATAATAATTACTTTTGCAAATATGAAAGAAATACTCCTGAAAGTGTATAATTTCCATTGGATTAATCAAGCCATTTAATCAATGGCGTGGTAAGTGCTACAACGGGAGGCATAGCCTGAGTGATAAGAGATCTTGAGCGCTGAATTAATGTGCGTTCGCACGAGTCCGGCCACTTCACGTCCCCCTGTCTCCTTCTCTTTTTAATAGCAGGCGAGCGATTCATTACCCACTCCATTACGCAAGTAAATGTTTTTACTCCGACCCGAAGGCAAATCCCTCCAAGACACCAAGCAAGCTGGAGCGACTTCTGCACGGCGAACATACATTTTAAAATAGAAACTAAAGGTCAGGCAGGAAAAGCGCAAAGGAATAAAATGTTCCCTGGCGCCGTGCAGTTTTACTTCATTACTTTATTTCCTCAATTAATAATTTCACCCATAAGAATTGAAGTCCATGAGGCCCGGAGCCAGGTAGGCAAGTTGGCCTCCATCTGCAAGACTTCCTCCCTTTTTTCCTGAATTTCTGTTCACAGCGACTGGGCTGATTTGAGCCCAAAGCGATTTCCAATTATATCACGCTGCACGGAGAGCCTGACATTTCATCACACGCATGACGCTCCGGGCATTAAACATGTCCTGTGGTTTCGCTAAAAACGAGGGCCAATCTGCAGATCACGACACCAATAATGAAAATATCCATCTCGGGTAGAACGCAGGGGTTAATTGCCCCAAAACACCTTTTTACGTCCGGGACTTGAATGTTTTCGATGTGTCTTTGGAAGCCTTCCATCCCTTTTCCTCCCCTGATGCCCCCTCTTTTCTAGGAGCTCGGAATGTTTGCTGGGTATGAGGGTATCGCAGGGTTCTACAGCCCTAAAATGCCCCGATAATGCGTATAGAAACTAGAAATGTGGAAATCAAATA
The DNA here is from genome assembly GCA_009364415.1 of Spea multiplicata. Taxonomy (NCBI): domain Eukaryota; kingdom Metazoa; phylum Chordata; class Amphibia; order Anura; family Pelobatidae; genus Spea; species Spea multiplicata. The sequence continues at coordinate 82,950 of VKOC01014674.1, forward strand.
ATATAGTATATATTATTCTTCTTCTAAATGCCTTCTAGCCGTACCACATAAAACAAAACTGTCCCTTTGTGGCCATTTGAAATGTTAGAGGAACGTGAGGCTTGGAATTAAGAGTTGTAAAGAATGAGAGAATGATATCTACCGCCTTGCAAGAAATAAAGGGATTGAACGTGGAGGACATGTTTATGGGCCTATATTTTTAACATACACCCGGGATCTCGGGTTCAGTAGTTTAGTTGTATTAGGTTAAGGCACATCCTATTTTAACGAGTATTAAATGACAGGCCTGCCAGCCCAAGAGGGGTATTTTTTATGTTGTCAGGCTGGGGGGACAGGACATTATCAAGACTACTGAAGTGCCATTGCAGCCCGATGCTAGCTGTTTTTAGGGTTTTTCTGATTTTATATACACAATTTAACATAGAAACATAATTTCTGTTGCTCTTATACACATTATCGGGGCTTTTAGGGCTGTAGAACCCTGTGATTCCCTCATACCCAGCAAACATTCCGAGCTTCTACAAAAGAGAGACAACAGGCGAGGAAAGTTGGACAGATGGAATTGCGGCCCAAGGTGGGACTGGCCAAACCAAACAGTGACAGCCCTGTCTCTTGATTGTATCCCTACCGCCAGGAGAAAAGCAAGTCTGGGGAACCAAGCCTCCGGAGACCCCCTCTATAGAGCCAAGTTAGGTGGGACATGCTATGGTGCTGAGCTGCAACCCAAGTTTAAAGAGGGAACTCTGACCATTTTTTTCTATACACAGCATATTTTCAATTATCAATAGGGTTCTTGCCAATGGGAGCCAAGCAGGTTTATGTTACTTGAAGCAAAAGAACACGAAAATTACATTGGAGTCCCTGTTTTCCCGTGTGACCTACCTCTAGTAAGTCCAGTGTTCATTACAGTGGTGGATCGCCCTTCCTAGCCGGACTTCCAACACTAAGGGTCAGTACTAGCCTGAGATGACGTCAAGTGCGCGTTATGTGAAGCCGGGGGAATTGTTACAAATAAAAACACGCGTACGGATGTTTGACCTCATTTGTGGCATCAAGATTTACATAATTCTATCGCCATTTTGGGATCTCCAAGTGGCTTTCATGTCATGATAACTAGCTTCACAACCAGCATATGATCATGAGTAGGCGAGTAGGAATAAAATAATAACTTTAAATAATATATACTATTTAAAGAGTTTTTGTGACAAATATTACACACATATTTCTTTATATATATATATATATATATATATATATATATATATTATAATATATATATATTTTAATATCAGAACTATAATACGGTATATATATATTATATATATATATATAATATATTATATATATTAATATATAATATAATATTAGAAATGTGTGAAAATATGTTTCACACCCTTTCTTTTACAGTTACCATTGGAATCCTAATGTCTGCCCAAACAGGAAGTTGTCACCAACTTCCTGCCCAATACCTGCATTTCTTTTACCAGACTGCTAAAGCTATTGTCACAAATAAGACAACAATTCCCAACAGGTTATTGGGAAGCAGAATGGCAGCCCCCATGTACATAATAATAAATACAAGTTAACTTGGGGGTTTTGTTGAAAACTGAAAGTTTAGTGACTCGACCGCCTGTCTTTTCCTGCTTAATTATTTCTTGTTTCCAACGCCTCGTTCGCTCTGCTACATTCTATCCAAAGCGTATCGCCTTGTTCTTTTATACTTAACAGTAAGGCAGGGCAACCCTCATAAAAGCACATGATGAGTCTTAATTTCTTTTCTCAGATCAATAGAAGACCGTAATGACTTGTTGAAAGGAAAGAAGAAGTCTTATTCAGAACCCTCTACTCAGAAAGCAAAACCGCATCATTAAAGCGTAGAAGAAAGGCACATCAAAGAGAACATCATTATGTCGGATCGCGAGGGTTCTTTGAAATGCTAGGCTGGTTTGTTACTTGATTTTAACTACATTCTCTGGTAGGACCTAGAAACAAAATGTCCTTAAAAATATGTTTCAACACAAATTTCCTAACGTATTTAAAAAAAAAAAAAAAAAACGTGCTAAAAATTCAAAATGAAAAACCTATTAATAGAGAGTTTTTGCCCCTTCCAATATCAGATATTGCCGTAGGATAAGTTATATATGTATGCATGCCCACCATATGCTTTTCCAAACAGCGTTCATCCAGTCGTAACTGAATTACAGCCCCTGAAAGGCGAAATGTTTACGTTTTTTTTAGTCTTCATATACATTTGAGGTCTGTCTGAAGCCCCCCGTAGGGGAAACTTTAACCCACGGCTATTTGTAACCATTTTTTTTCTTACGTCTGCATCTAAGAAGCCTACGGCTGTTATGTCCTGTCCACATACGTCAAGAGGATTCAATTCTGTCGTAGGAGTCCATATATATAACCCTATATATATATACTGACTTTTTAACTCAAATATGTGAATCTGACATCCCGTTCTATATGCAATCTGTATGTTCAAGGTAAACGTCAAAAAAGATTGCAGCCATAATCAATCATAACAAGCGTTTGCTTTTCTAGCAGCAAAGTAATTGACTACTTTGTCAAAAAATGGAGTTGGTTCAGCAATAATAAAAAAAAATATATATATATAAAAATAAAATTGTGATGTGCTCCAAAGGAGACTAAATAAAGACCGAATTGCACAGTGCCTTTAAGGTCTCTTCTAAATGCAGAATGACAGATCGGTGAGAGAATAATGCACCATATTCTCGTCTTGGCAGAATCACAGTGTTCTGAGTACCCACAAGCCATCTGATGTTTTCCTTCTGCCTCTTTGAATAAATGGACAGATGACTTAGACGTAGAATATGCACATCATTACGAAACCCAAGGGTGCTGTCTGACAAGCATGTGTGTCATCTGCTCACCTGTTCTCCTTATCCTTTGAACATCACTGCCACAGTTGCCCCGAACACCGGGGACGCGCAGATCAGAATTCTAATGTGCTTCGAACCGGTTAATTCGGCAGGTTCCATATTTCTAAAATTCATATTGACCCCACAGCCTCTAACGCAACGCTCCGTTCTTGCGGTAAACCATACGGAAGTCAAAATATGGAGACGTTTTCTTAAACTAAAGGCATACTCAGTTCAAACATTTAATGTGTGTTGAAGCATTTATATATTTTCAATATTCTTTTACATTTTTTTATATATAGGCTAACTCTTAAAAATGTTATGAAAAATGAATTGATAAATAAGTCAATTTTCATGAAATTATGTGGTCACAATCATCACCCTTTTATTTTATCAATATTATTAATATTATTATTATATTATTATTATTTATTTTCCTTTATAGCACCATCTTATTCCTAAGAACTGGCTAATGTTAATGTAGACATTGAAATTCACTTATGCTTCTATATGAATCCCAGTGCTGTATTAGCCGTGCATTAACATTCACTTAAATTAGAACAAAATGCCAGGCCATGTATTATTTTAGTTATACATTTGCATCAGTATAGCTTGTACAATGCACAGTATTTAGATGTGGGGGGAGTTTTTTGAGTTACACATGTAAAACTTTATTTGCTCTTACTTAGATCCACTAATAATTATTTAAAAGAGAAATAAAAAACGAACTAGAGTATTTATGACATAGAAAATATGGCCACAATAGCTTTTGAAAGTGACAAGAATATCAGCTTAACTTAATCAGAACTGTGTTATCAAAATTCAAATAAAATTAACAATAAATAATGTAAAAAAACCTGTGGTTTCTAGAACCCCTTTAAATGAGGGGATGATGTCATGGGGGTATAGAGCCCACTTTTGCCCCTTTCAATCCCTGTCCTGTGTTTAATTCGATTAGAGGGTTAAAAAGTCTTATGGAAGGCATAGTTCACATTGAATATTATTTGGCTCTGTTGTGTAAAGAGAACAATGGCATTGTTTCTTCAATTGCCTGGTACCCGTTGTGGTGTATGAGCTATCTCCCCATCTGCTGATTAGGGTGTGTGTTCTGTTTAATGAGCTTTTGAGTTTCATGTGAGGGCATGCAAGTTGCCATCTAACTCACATGCCTTCACAAGAAATAAAGAAGTGAATATATCATGTTTTGGGAGTGCTAGTATAGAAATGTTACATTATTTTTCTGGACGACCAGTTGGCTTTCGGTTTGCTAGCAACCCCAGGATGAGATTGAGTATGGACAGGACTTAAGTGGGAATAAATACTGACCAAGAAACTTTATGGCTGGTGGCTAACATTGCACATGCTGCCTTCTTCTGGATATGGGCCACTGCTTGCTATGCTCGTACATTAGTATTCAACTAGAGCCGGCACACTAAAGGGCCAGTTCTGCCATAAGAACTGTAGTAAAGGTAAGCATGGGCGCTATCGGTCACAGACCCATTTGCCTGGTCTGCTACATGGTCAGTCAAGAGTACAGGAGTGTCTGAGGCTTAATGTAATAATAATCAGTGACTGCATTGATTAAAAAAGCTCAAGTTCTGTTCATCCGTTGTGAATTACAGCTGCACAAACTTTCAGGATGTCAAGAACACAAATAAAACCAAAACCCAGGAGACCCACCAGAAAGTGTCCATCGTCCCTGCTCTATGGGTCATAAAGTTAGTAAAAGAACAGAGACCTCTCATCAGGAAGGCTACTTCTTTTATAGACACATGAGCAACACAACATGCAATGAAATACTTTTTGCTACCAAAATCCTAGAATCCAAATAACAAATCCATTAACCACTCACTGTTCAGGACTCTAATGGGAATAATTTCCACATTTATTTGGAAACTGAAGATAAACCAGCACGAGGGCAAATGATATAAAAACAGAAAATGATAGCCAAAAAGACTCAGATACCTGATTTTGCTTTCATGTCTTGTGTTTGACACGTCACGTGTTGGAAAATTAATTTCACTGTAATTGTACATCTGTGTGTATTTAACACTTCTTAAGATAATTTGTGGAGAAAAAAATAGATTTTCTAATTACTACTAATTAGTTATCCGAAGGTTTTTTGAAACCTGTCTAATTCATGTCGACGTATTGTTATGGATTAGAAACAGTTTTCTCACTGCTGCCACTCACCAGGGACCCGGCCCAGTGTGTCCTGCGCTTAGCTACTTGTGCTAGTGCCACCTTTTCATCTGAAACAAAGCAAATGGGGCAGATTTATCCAAAGAGGCTTGCAGACAGCTAAGTCTCCAAGAATCCCTGCTTACTAGCCTGATGCCCATAGCATGAACCAGAGTGGGTCTTGACTGGGCTAGGGCTAGGCCTGCCGCTAATTATGGACGGCTGGGGTTAAGTAGTGTGGTTATTTAAGGAGTCGTGTCACGAGGCTGGAGGCCATTTTGTTTGTCACCTTACCCTGTGTGGTTGTTCCACCCTGTTTATCACTACCATTGCTTTATAAAGAAGTAAAATTATATTTTCATCTTGTGATTTAATACTCCTCTTTATGCCAATACCTTACTGGCTTTTGCAACCGCTGACTGGGACTGCACTTTGTTGCTAAGTCTGTGGTCTACAATTATACCCAAGTCCTTCTGATTTTCTGCTTTTCCCAATGCAATGCCCTTAAGAGTGTGAGTTGCATGCTTATTTTTGGTACCAAAGTGCATCACCTTATACTTATCTATCTTGAATATCATCTGCCACTTATTTGCCCTGTCCCATAGTTCATCCAAATCATTCTGAAGAGACGCTACATCCTGATCAGACTTTATAACCTTACCTAATTTTGTGTCAACACGGACAAGTGACTTCCAATATCTATTTCAAGATCATTAATAAATAAGTTAAAGAGAACTGGACCCAAGACAACCCTGTTGTCCATCTTGAGAATTTACCATTAACAACAACTCTTTGTATCCTGTTATTAAGCCAATTTCTAATCCAAACACAGACATTTTCTCCAAGACATATTTGTATATTTCGTATTTGCTCGATTATAAGACGAGGTTTTTTTCAGAGCAAATAGGTCTGACTATGAGACTAAGATCCAGATACCCCACAGCGCTGCAGGGGATCTAGATCCTCCTGTCTGGTAACCTCCCCCCCCAAACTTACTAGTGCTTCTGACTCCCTGGTCAGTCTACGCGATTCGCGTAGGCAACTTCCGCTGCAGCCGGAAGGAGGTGCAGTTGGCAGCGGGGGTTGTCTGCGTCCATCGCGCAGACCTTCCTTGGCTGTCAGAGATCAGAGTTCCCCTCACCAGGGAATTCTCTCTGACAGCCGGAGGGTTGGGTTTAACCCTCTATATGCCACTGTGCCCCATGATATGCATTTTGACTCCCTATATGCCACTCTGCCCCATAATATGCCTTTTAACCCCCTAAATGCCAGAGTGGCATATAGGGGTATAAGGCATTTCTGGAGGCAGAGTGGCACATAGGGGGTCAAAATGCATATCATGGGGCACAGTGGCATATATGGGGTATAAGGCATTTCAGTGGCAAGCCTGGGGCAGATGTGCATAACTGGGGGGAAGGTTGGAAAATGAAAGGAAATAAAAACCCCAAAGATATTTTTCTCAATCATAGCTTTTATTAAAAAAAAATAGTTTACATAGTTTACATGAATTAATATTTGCTGGTAAAACTTTTTTCCTATAGGGTCGTCTTATATTCTGGCTTTTTCTTTTTTGTTCCTAAATTAAGATTGAGATTTTGGGGGGGTCATCTTATAATGGAGCAAATATGGTATATTCTTTAGAATTGGTAGGTATCCTATATTGCACTGGGTTATTTGTCATATACTAGATGTGATGCTGCATTCCACAGGCGGAGCTGTGATAAATATTTTCACGCTTCAGTGAAAAAATTAAAACATATGTTAATTTCAGAAAAAAAAGATAAAACCAGTACATTTGCAGAAAAAGTATAAATTAGCATAAAAGCCATTCTAACCTCCTAATGGGACACGGTGCAAAACAAATCACCTGCTAACAGTTGTTTCTCGAATGCTTTGTTAAGGCTGGAACAAAATGCCCTTGCGTTGTACGTAATGGTACAGACACCTCCATTATCCGAGCGGCTGTAAAAATCAATTAGTACCTGGTACATATCATGGCTTCTTCCATAATGCAGTCTTCTTGGAAACCTAAAAGAAAGGAATCCCGCCGGAAGATTAGAACTTCTACTAACTCAGTATCCATCGAGGTCAGCTATTTAGCCGAAGATGTTAAAAGGATAGAAATTTAGATAAAATAACAGTAACAGCGGGTCAGAAAAATCCAAATGCTGCATATTATTATCTTCTCAAACCCGACCACCGGCAGGTTCACTATAAATAGTATTTAGTCTATTAATGCTATTTTAAAAATGGACATTATAAAAAGATGAAATCCCATTAAAACAGAAAATTACCATGTTCTGTATGACTTGGCATCGGTGAAACTATAATGGCAATAAAGTGAAACTTTCAGTTTTCTACTTTTTACTTTTTTTCTTCTCCTTCTTTTCCTAACCGCATCGCCATTAAAAAAAGAAGGGAGAAAGGCAACACGCAGACCCATTTTTTTAATTTTATTTTTTGACTTTTCAGGGATATTTCCTGTACATACATAAATATACCAAAGATTTTTTATATGATAATAACCCAAAGTAAGTGTCCCGGGTATTGGAAATACCTTATTATTTTACATTATTTTACATTACATTACATTATTACATTTACATTATTTTTTTTTTAAATTATATATTTCTATGTATCTGTGGCAATTATAGGGCAAATATTGGACTAGATCCATCGCTGTTTCAATCATACAATTTTGTTTTTTAATATATTATTCATAAATGCTGGCCTATACATCTAAAATGTGGTAGCAAAAGAAAACCCCATCTGTCCTTGAAAAAAGAACGTCGAATTTTTAGAAAACCAACCAAATTTGCTGGATTCAGATAATGCCGTAGATATTTTCTAACTCTGTCTAAAAATAGATCGTAGCCGCTGTCTTAAGATTCACGGTCCGTTGTAGAAGCAGAAACTCTTTACAGAGATTAAATAAATGGCGTATCAACTCATCTTAGATAACTTATCAGCTGTGGCACGTCGGCCTTACCCTTGTTTATTACGACATAACGTCTCACATGTCTTCGTATTTGATAGATTAATCTTAAGCTCTTCTCATCAGGGAAGGTGTATAAAAAATGGAGCTATGTCTAAGAACCCTTAGCCCAACAGTGTAGAGTTGCATTGAATGTTAAGTAGAACTTCTGATGCCAACCAGACCCAATGAGCTCAACCAATTTACTTGACAACTACTCAACGGCGACTTGTTCAGTGCAACTCAATGGACATCAATGGGAGACACATAAAATTTCACAAATTCACCCCATCGGAATCCATAGCGCCTCAAGTTTTCGTGAATTGATAATTTTTTTGTCGTTGTCTTCTCCATGACATTCTGGTTTTGTGGAAAAAAAGATGATCTAGACTATTTCCTATCTATCTATATGCTGGGAAATGTTGTAGATTATGCCTTTGTAGACTTCTGTAGGCAACGCGTTGTCATATGACACATAGACTTCCCCAGACATAGACTTTAATTCTTGTGAGTTTGTTACCGCACCAAGACCCCTGTATGAATACGGAGTCTGGTAAATAATTAGCTCTGCTATGACAGAAGCCTCCTACCATAGACATCTTCTTCGTCTTTTCACATCTTCCAACATGGTGGATCCAGATGGTGGATTGCAGGATAGGTCATGGTTCACCGGAATCACCGACAATAACTGATCTCCTCTCATCTGTCACCACTTGTTCTTCTTTAGATTCTTATTCTCACTCATTTTCTCATCCTCCTTTCTTTCCTCTTTCTTTGCTCCCTAACACTCCTACGCAAACTTTGCGACCACTCTTATTCAACCCTGGATCCATTGGGTGATGCTGTAACAAAACTGCATATCCCTAACCCTGGATGGTAAATAAATATATACTATCAACCAATCAGATTTTTAAATAAAATCCATGGGCATTTTATTCTAGTTTACATTTTTAAGCCTTCTTAAGCGTAGTGGCCAACATTCTATCTCTGTCTTTGGGATCGAATCCAGATAAGCAAATATTGCATAGTGTTTTGTACCATTCTATGCAAAATGGATGACTTTGCTTATATTTACTTTTAAATAGTAATGAAAATTAGTATGCTTTTTTTACTTTTGGAAATGTTCCTTTGCTTATATATTTTTTTAAATCTTTACCATTTTTCTATAATTCCCACCCCATTTATTTCTGTACATATTTAAAATCGAACGAAGGACAACTGAACAATTATTATATGTCCTTTTCGAAACTTCATTTTGTAAACCCAGTCCTTGACATGCATTTTAATTGTGTTATTTATGAAGCGATACGTTTTTTGCTGTTGCCATGGAGACGTTAATTGTTCTTCTTCGTCTCTAACTCCTGTTATTTCTTTCTGTTCTAAAGTATATTATCGGAAACTGAAATAGATGTTAAATAACAAATCAAAACTTGAAAAACAGCTATATTCGTTGGTTTCAGCTTCTCCTCTTGAATGGTGCCTTTATTCTTGGAACCAAGCCAGACCAGCGTCTGAAGATAGAGACCTTTCCACCTTGGTTGAACACCAACATGGCTTGTCACCAAACTTCCCTCACCTTCTTACTATTTTATGGACCTTCTTACTATTTTATGGATTTCTCATGATATGATCTTGATCAGGGCAGGTCGAGGACCAACTGGAAGGGGGGGAACAATGGGAAACCCATCAGGTTGGACCTGTTAACAAGAAATACAATATAATAGGAATTGAGTGACCTTGCTACAGTATACATATGTTTCATTGTTCTTTAATCCATTGAAGGCCAGGAGGATACAACATACTTTCATGCTTCTTGTGGCCAGAGAGACGAGAGGTTCAAGGTGAAGATACTGTGCTCCAAATAGACTCAACGCTTGAGACAAGGAAATGATATGGCTTCTTTCGCTCGCCAGATTTTAATAAGGAATGTCAGCTTTAGCAGGATTTTCCAGTATAATACTTTGTTAAGCATTTGCGAATCTCTTAAGAATCTATGTGTGCATCACGGAGCATTTGGGGATTTGCGAATAGCTTTAGATGCCGTAGAAGGCTTTACAAAGTCTTAAAACAAACTCGGAGATGTCCTCGCCACCGTCCTCCCTCTCAATCTCTGGACGAAGCTGACAGCTGGTTTAGGAAAGTATATTTTCTTTGACAAATGTGAGGATCATAGGGGTTTGGCAAGAACACAAAATATGCAAGATGTCACCTGCAATTTGTCAAGCATACAAATTCAGAAGAAAGCAGTCTCCTTCATTATTAAAATTCAGAATAGGGAACTATCTAAAAAAAAAGTCATATTAAATTTGTCTTCCACAGGGTCTAAAAAGTCAAAAAGAGAATTCCAATGACTTATCTCCCATTTTATAGTGGGAAAGATCTTCAGCTGTATCTAAATCCAGTGAGCCAGAAAGCCATGGTGGGCTACGTGGAAATAATCACGGACGCCTGCTTTCTTTCGGCCCTGGAAAATGTTGATATTAATGTATCTATCCCAAGATCAAGCTGTAGGGGACACCGTGCCTAGGCTGAGTCACCTAACTTCAACTGAGTTTCTATGACATTTTAATTATCGCAGTGAACATGACATGGTGGGTTATTGACGGAAGGGGTAACATTCCAGATAATCCTAATATTTTAATCATGTGTTCATGCCACGCCAGGCAAATGATAGTGAGCTGCTGGCCATTGGTGTCCCATACTCATCCAATCTGGCACTTTAGCCTGATATAGACGGACATATCCGTCTGTTGGCAGCACCTATGCCATCCGGTGGCCACTAGCCTTAAAGTGCCAGTGCTGGCTTGCGATCGTCAGCCCTCAGCAACACCATCAAGTATTGTTCTAACTAGACCTTCAGACCGACCAAGTCTGACTATTGATGGCAGACTGCAACATTTTTCAAAATAAAAGCAAAGTAAAATAGCTATTTTTTTTTAAATTTTGAATTAAATACCGAAACGTAGCGATGCGCTGAAATAAACCAGGCTTTCTTTTAAATTGTTCCAATAAATTAGCTTTGAGAGAATATTAGAAAAACATCTAAGTTACATTACCAGGTATTCTAGTTTTTTCAAAATTTAAATATTCACAGTGTGGCATGTTCAGATTTTCAAGATGAAATTAGAACCTTATACTAATTTGTACCAAATGTACTCGCGTGAGTAATATGTTTATGTCTTTCATCGTAACAACATTCCTTTTTCTTTCTTCGATTTCTGAGAGCAACCAGTGGCCCAGAAAAACACGATGAGGTAATATGCTGATGTAACATAGTTGCCGATTTTCTGATTTCCTTATCGGAACACCGAAAGCATGTTCGCGTCATTACCTCCATGCTCACGTAGAAACATAGATAGCCGGTGGATCGGCCCCATTCGGCCCCCGTCTAGTCATTTCTCCTGCTGAAAAGACCTAAACCTTAATCAGTCATTGATCTCGTCTTAGATTCAGGAGCCATATGTCTGTCCCGTGCATGTTTAATACCCTCACTGTATTACCCTCTACCGCTTCTGATGGCATTTGCTTTGTTACCCCATGGCGTCTTCTGCATGCACAGACCTGGAAATCGGGACATCTCAGCTGGCAATCCTATGGACCTGAGTTCTGCTATTATGGTCCAGCTGTAATCCTGATTGTAGATCAGGAAAAAACCCCTGGAAGGTCTAGACTAGTCTTGGTTCTAGGTCTACCTATGTGGGTCCTGGAGGCTTTCAGCTGTCATTCTCTCTCTAGAAGATGGTCCTTCATCAGGTAGAAGCTCACTTATGACTTCTGATCTTTAACCACAGAAAACAGATTAAACTCCCAGGCATTTCTTCTTTGCTTTGCAAGGAGTTAGCTCGTCATCTTTGTCTGCGTTCTAACATTTGTTCCCGATATTGATTTTGTTCTCATACAACTCTGATCCTTGGAGGCAGCCTCTGTCCTTGCTGTTTAACTTCAGCGATTATGTATCGGCTCCAAGAGAAATAGCTTTTTACACATGCTGAATCTTGTCGGAATTTTAAGTATTTTTCTGTATGTTATTATTTAATAATTCTTGAAAATTTTAAGATCTCTTCCGATTTATTTTAGTAGAGAAATGCAGTGAGGGCATATGATAAACGGGCAACGAGATGGGGGGACGAATGGTTCTGTCCAATTTTTCCATATTTCTATTTTCATAGCCAAAAAAAATGTTTAACCTGTTTCTCTTCCACAATAACTAGTAGCATTTTATGGTTAAAAAAAGCATGCAAAGAAACGTTTGTTATTATTATTATTATTATTTTTATTAGACTTGGGCGTATTCGTTATTTAAGAAGGGGTTAACGCGGAAACGGTACACAGCAGGTTTGATGCCACGAGCAACTCTATTGGTCTCCGGCAGGGGCCTCCTCTGCTATCAACCAATGAAGGGCAGCTGCTCTTCATTGCTTGATGTCAGACAAAGCTGTCCTTCATTGGTTGATGGCAGAGGAGCTCCCTGCCGGCGACCAATAGAGTCGCTTGCACAGACCTTGACGCCGAAACTTGGCCTGGGGAGGGAACAGGAGTTAAATATCCATAAGAGCGACTCTATTGGTCGCCGGCAGGGGCCTCCTCTATAATCAACTAATGAAGGGCAGCTGCACAATAGAGTCGCTCACACGGACCTTTAACTGATTGCGCGATCCTACGGATTCCCGCTCCCGTTAACCCCTGAGACGCTGCCTAGAGAAGGTAGGCTAGAGGGGGAAGGGACCAGGGAGATTACTGAGGAGATATTACGTTCTGCCACCGCCATGTTCTTTTCTTCGGTATTCGGGCTGAACAACAAAAACAGACCCTTCGTATTAGTTTTAATAAGAATAAGAATGCACGAGTCTAGTAATTATTATGTTATTTTGACCTTAGAATACTTTTAGGGTATAATCACTGTTTTCTCAGTCCAAAAAAGGGAACTAATAATAAATCTGCATTACATTCCATCACCTTTAAGTTTTATAACTCAGTCTTATTGTTGTTGTAAATATTATTGTGCGACATCCATCCACTCACTGGTATTATAAAAGCCAATATTAGTGCAGACATATCTCTTGTACACCTCCTCGTGCATTTGCCTGTTGGCTAGATTCTAGAATCAATCAGTGCTGCGGAATTTCATGGCGCTATAAAAAAACCCAATAAATAATAATAATAAAATAGGAAAAACACGCTACCGGTATATTCAAGGGTCAAAGCCAAAGTGTGGACATAAAATAGCACATTTTGCCCCGTGAAAAACAGTAGATTTTTCGCAGTTTTCATGTTCGCACTTTTTTATACTCCTTATGCTCTAAAGTATAAAATGACCCCTAATGTACCCCCGCAGTGCACTTCCCACCTATGTTTGTCTAAAATTCCTTAAACGATTCCTTTGACATACATTTTTTGTTGTTTAAGTGAAGTGAATGATAAAAGTTAGCTCCTCAGATCTCTTCTGAGAATATGCTTAGATTTGTAAAAGTTCCGTTCTTTTATTCCCCTTTTTTTTTGTTTTTCTAAGTTCGTTTCTTGTCAGGTTTTCTCCGTGACTTTGAAATTGTGTGACCTCCGAATAATTTCATCATGAGCCCTGAGATTTATTATAAGGAATACGGATTATTGATCATTTTCTGGCTACTGTTTTATAGAATGTAATTATTTTTTTATGCATTACGTTTTTATCTTAAAATGCAGAAAATATATCTTGCTCTAGAAAAATCAGTTTGTTTTTAATTATACATTTTTCATCCTGTCCTTTAAATGTGGATTATGTGTAAGGAGTGGTTCTGGCACAACATTATGAGCTTGGAATCCAATGGAATGTTATGTGATTCATTCTATCTATCTATCTATCTATCTATCTATCTATCTATCTATCCTTCTGTCTATCTATCTATCTATCTATCTATCTATCCTAATATCTATCTCTATCTATCTATCTATCTATCTCTATCTATCTGTCTATCTATCTATCTATCTATCTATCCTTCTATCTATCTATCTATCCATCTATCTATCTATCTATCTATCTATCTATCTATCCATCCTTCTATCTATCTATCTATCTATCTATTTATCTATCTATCTACTATCTACTATATACTATCTAATAAGGTCACTGTTCAAACTATGTATCCAATTACCTTTACAAGTAGCCCGATACATATTACCCACCTTTCCAGGTTTGACCTGGAGTCTCCAGGTGAGTCCTTTCTTCCCCAGGTCACTGAGTCACTTTTCTTTTTCTCTGTTTAGGTGAGCTGTGTTTGTCCACGACCAACTTTTTTCCTTCTACTCCCTGACGACTTGTGACTATATGGGGCTAGCCCCACCGGCCAAAAGCTCAGCTTAGGAACATTGTTGGGGCGAGAACCTCACCGGCTAGGGTTAGACAGCACGCTTTGATCCCCACAAAGTTATGCCTTTGATTTAATATGTTTTCCTGGAATTAGTCATGAAATCACATTGGCAGAGGTGTTGGGTTGTATATTAAACCACAGCCTACAATAAAGGTCTTGAGTTAGCGAGAATGGGAGGACATCTACAGAAGCAGAGCAAACTACCTTCCCAGACCGTTAGTATGGTCCATCGTATATACAGTATGGTGCACCTATACTTTTATGGTACACACAGGTCATGGAAATGATGGAAATGATGTCCAATTTGGCAGCATCAACTTTTGTATGAAACCCTTGGCTTTGCCAGCCTGCTGACCTATTTCCCAGGATCCTTCTTACACTTCCAAACGTTCTAGAATTACCATGTTAGCCGTTATTCCTATTTTTTAGAACGCTATTCCAAGTCGTCCCATCTTACGCTCGGATAACTTTTATCTTGGGGCTATTGTCAGGCCAGCTCCATCCATAGCAATGTGGCGATAAGCGCACATTCATAAAAAGGCAGTCGACGTATCACAGAGAAACGACCTTATTCTGTACAATATTTTATTATATTTCTACATAATGTTTTTTTATTAATGACATGAGTTACAATAGTACTGTATTTACATATAAAAAAATAATTTCACTCCGGGATCTTAACAACAATATTTATCCGAGGAATAACAGAAGTCATTTCTTGCAGAGGTGCCTCTACGAGGGCAACGGAGCCTTGGGGGGGAATTGGTGATAGAAACATCCGCCCACGTGCTAAATTTAACATTTCTGCATCATACGTACGAGAAATCATACTGAATTATACAGTCAAGTCCATCTGTTTGCAGATTAGTGCCGCATCTTATTAAGACAAAGGCATTTTAGATCAAGAGTGGGGGAGATTCCTTCTGCCGCGGAGAAAGGATATATACTGGGGAGAAAAAAAAAGAAATAACATTGCCTATTGAGATCAGCTTTTGGCTGAGGGCTGTCATCTGGGAGTGAATGGCAACTCATCCATATTTGTGTTTCATTTGTTAGCTACACCGGTTTAAAGGAAAAAGTGTCATCTGCAAACACGAGCGATTATAATGACTGGGGCAGTGCCTGAAAGCCAGGACTGTCCCACAAAGAAACAGGACTGTTGGAAGGTATGCATTCAGGCTAAAGAAAGTTCCGCTGGACGTTTTCAGGGACTCAGTTGAAGTCCCTTAAAAACAAGAACATCTGGAGTCATTACCACCCAGCATTTAAAGGGAAATATCATAGTTTCACGGAGTAAACGGCTCTTCTGTAGTGGGAATAACAAGCACCTATCCTCTTGTTGTGTACTCCCTCCGAGGAACCACATACCCTCTGCCCTCCTTCTGTCCCTTTATAGCTTTTATGGGACAAGCCCTGTCCCTATTGGGCAGCTAGCCACACGCCCTGACCACAGCCACACCCACGGGAAAGGGGGGCGCTTCACACAGCCCAAGCTGGGAAATTCCCATATATGGTAACAGAAAAGTATTATGTATGGGGCAACATTCCAAATTACCAAGGAGGAATACAACTGTTTTAAGGGGAGTGGCTGTAGGTGTGGCTAGGCTATTGCCCCCCCACCCGGCCAACCCACCCCTGAGTAGAAGCGTCTCTCATCTGCCAACATCTATCAGTCTGTCTCGTTAGCCGTGCCCGTGGAATGACATTGACTGATATACGGCCCTCTCTTGTCCCACGCGTTCTGCCACAATACTGCTTGACTCATCCCAGTCCTTCTGTGTGCTCCCGTATGCAATGTTCTAGATTTCCCCCCCACCCCTAATTGTCATTTTCTAAGGCTCTTGCCCTTCAGATGCCCTCTTCTATTTCCATCCTTACTTTAAATGTCACAGAACAATCTTTGTCTGCTCAAAAATGTATATTTCAGCTGCATTTAGCAGACATTTCTGTCTCGGTAACGCTGCATCTGCCACTTACTCCCCTCACTCGTATGTCTGTTTTTTTAACTGCTTTCTTTTTTTATGTGTTTTTACCTCTATTTATCTATCACAATAATATATATAAATACATATATATATATATATATATATAAGGCTTTTTGTATCATTAATTCTTCTGTTCCTTTGCTTCTTTTGATCATTTTTAGAGACAAATATTTATGATGGCAGATGACGACCCACGGTCCCATCACGGTGCCATGGTATGCCTGGGATCCCCGTTTACATTTTTTTGAACAGGCCCAGGGCAGTGTTGGAGGGTGCAATTGTCCCGGCTTACAGCATTTTATGTCACAAAAGGGAATATGGAACCCACATTACCGCTGACCCAGAAAGCTGCCCTCTCTGGAGTTAATTATAACTCTTTATGTATCTCTATGTACAAGAAATTGTCACTAGCATGGTGCATATGTAACGCGCCGTACTGCGGTGGACTTTGTTGTCCATCCAATTGTGGATGATGCCCACTCCAGAGGATTGTTCTCCCTATTCTTTATTCTGTTCTCTTCCCCCTACCTTGGTGTAGATGGCAGATATCCCAAGAACTTGGATAGAAAAAAAATGCTTGACGAGTTCTAAGACCTTGGGTTTCCCTAAAAGCCAGGCTGACACTATAACTTTACACGCACATTGCCATCATCGTCTCAAGAAACTCGAGAACTTGCTGAAGTTGCATGACTTTTTGGCTACGTATGATATCATTCTAGGCATTTGCCAATTTCCAATAGCCATACTGGAAAATTTTAAATAATAAGACCAGATACCGCAATTTTTACACATTAACCAGCGGCATATTCTGCCCTTGGTCAACTAGACCTAAGGTATTAGGTCCAGCAGGTAGCATCGGCTGACTCGTTAGGGGCCACTTGCTCTATTGAGGGATTGGTTTGCAGCTCTTAAAGGGGAACCCTTAGCAAATGTTATTATATTTATTACTACTATAATTTTGCAAAAGATAATATTTTCATACAGCTTCATTAATTGCCATATGTATATGTTCTAACACTCCGACTACTTATCATAGTGCCTATGGTAAATAATAGAATGGCTCAGTCTTAATCACTATATGGTGTGCGCTGAAAAACACAGGTAGATAAGCATACTAGCAGTTCTCAAATTTTTGTTACAGAAACCTGGATTATAAGTAAAATAAGGAACTCATCCTTAAACAATCCATATTGTGTCACAACTGGTGACCACCATCCATTTTCTGGTGGGGTCTATGCAGACTAATGGCTCCTACACCGTTCCTTAATCTTAATTATGTAGCACCACATATACCTGTAGGGGTATTAATCATTCAACATGTTGGGCAATTGTGGAAACAAGCTAAATGCATGCTCGAAAAACTTCAAAATGGGTTTCTCTCACTATCTAAAAAAAAGTGTGTTTACTTTATCACATTTCATAAAGTTTCTATACACGCTAAAATAGATTATTTTTTGGATTATTGGGTTTGTCGTTCTTGATATCTTTAGCACAAAATAGGTATCATAACGATAGTCCGCCATGTCTGGCTACTTTTGAGATTTTTGTTTTACTGAAATAATAACCCTTAAAGATTTGGTGCAGTTTACATTGGTAAACAATTGTATCAAATACTGGTAATTGCGGAAAACATTCGTATCCAGGATAAAATATATATATATACCCTATTTGCTCAATTATAAGAGGAAATGCTCTGAAAAATACCCCTTGTCTTATAATCGAGGTCGTCTTCTAATCAGACCTCAAATAGAGGATTGACTACAAGACTAAGATCCAGATCCCCCGCAGCGCTGCAGGGACCTGGATCCTCCTGTCTGGTAACCTCCGCTGCTGTCGGCACTTCTGCCGGGGCTTCTATGACAGAGTGCCGCATCATATGACCTCATTCATAGAAGCCCTGGTGGAAGTGCAGGCAGATAGCAGCGGAGGATGTCTGCTCGCATTCCCCAGACCTTCACCGGCTGCCACCACTACACACCAAGGAATCTGAAGCACGGGGAGAAGTCTAGGGATGCACTGGTAAGTCAGGAGAGGGTAAGAGTGGCATATGGGGGGGTGTAAGGGCTTTCTGGGGGCAGAGTGGCATAAGGGGTTAAAAAGAATTTCAGGGAGGCAGAGTGGCATATAGGGGGGTTAAAAGGAATATCTGGGGGCAGAGTGGCATATAGGGGGTATAAGGCATTTCTGGGGGTCAGAGTGGCATATAAGGGGTATAAGGCATATCTGGGGGGCAGATGTGCATAACTGGGGGCAGGTTGGCAAATAAAAGGAAATACATTTTTTTCTTATAGGGTTGTCTTATATTCAAGCTTTTTCTTTTTTTCTTAAATTAATATTCAAATTCTGGGGCGTCGTCTTATAATCGAGCAAATACGGTACTTTAGTAAATCACCTGTGTATAAACATGTGCTTATTGCCGAGGCAGAAGAATAATCAGATTCTTCAGAAGGAATCAACCCCAGAATACGTCCCAAGAATCTTCTCATTTACTTGGAGATCCCAAAAACTTTACTTCTGCAACTTGGCACCATAATTGTTATAAACCCAAGCTAAACATTTAGAGTGAACGACGGGGGATGCAGAAGCTCAGAAAACAGCCCAAGAACAATAAGATAATTAAAAAAAAAAACAATATGGCGGCCAACCAGAAAATAATTATTTATCGAGAAACCGAATGAACCTTTCGCTTGACTGTTCAATTTTTACAACATTAGGTAGGGGATCGAATTGCGTAAGAGAGAGGAGAACAAATTCTAGAATTTTAGGATGGTAATTTTTGTTAGACTCTACATCGGTGACAATCTGCTAAATCCAAGGTGAATCGTTCCCGGTCTCACACTTACCTCTGGGCTGCATCTGTTGTTAAAAGAACTGACAGCAGATGTAAAATGTATGTTCTGTTCTGGTTACAAGGGAACAAAAATGCCCAAATCTTACTCTAATCACAACAATTCCCGTCTATGAGGCTGTCAGGAAGAACAGATAATTAGGTCAATTTTTTCTTCTTTGAATGAATTCACGATAAAGTCAAGCGATAATGTCTGACAGTCGGCGTCGTGGGTGAAGATTCCAATAGTGGTTCTGAACATATGTGTGATTGGGGGGGGGGTCTTCCTTCCGGGCATCAGAAGAAAAGCAATCTTATTGTAACTGCCGTTGCCTATAGGGCTACAAACAGCCCCTGGGAAATCACGCTAATACGTATGAGGAGGGGGAGAAATGGCCTCGAGGACAGGATGGCAAATGCCCCTTGGACTGCTCTTATATGAATATATTGGACTGCTTCTTGGTCTACGTATGACCACCACGAGACCCAACGAGACCTAGGACTTTCGTCTGCATTGTCGCCCCAACTGGATACCTTCCATGTTTCATTGCGGGTTCTCAATGCAGTCCCTTGTGACGGTTATATGTTAGGGTTGTATAATGTGTTGTCCACCAAAACCGTTGAGACGTTTTATTTGCCCTTTGACCTGAAATTGTCATCTCTACGTTGCTAATTCAAGTTTATATTTTGGCACAAAGCTTTTCAAAAAAGCAAATCAGTTTTGAAAATGCCCCTAAGGGTGCAGATCAAGATCATTTCTAGTTTCACCGACAAAAAGACACCTAACCTAAATATAGGACTAAAATATAAGAAGGGCAAAAATACGAATCATTTGCCACACATTTTCTGCATTTCTCGGACAATAAAAGAGTTAAAGAACGTCTCCAGCTCTACATGTTAGAAATATTAACTGACATGACAAGAAGTCTCATGCAGACAATAAAGGCATTTGATCTCCTGAATCATGAGCACAGAAATGTCATTTTCGATAGAAAAAAAGTCAAATGACAGCCGAGTACTTTCACTTTATTAATTCTGTATACATATATATATATTGCACAAATCCCAACTGTATATTTGTAATTAAATTTTAAATATGCACATTTAGTAATGATGAAAACTCTGCCATACACACAAAAAAGAGGAATTACGCAGTTGATTTTTTTAAAAGCTCTAAAAGTTGATTTGGAAATCATGGAACCATTTTGAGATTTTTATTTTTATTGTTCGGTTATATTATAGACTTTATTATAGATTATAGATTAGGTTAAATTTTACAGAACAGAAAATTTGCAAGGGGGGGGATTAATTTAGTTCCGGTTGTGTTTATGCAGCGTGCGGCCAGGCGTATCCAGCCTCTAGAGCAGATCGGATGGGTACGGGGGACTTTTGGCCAGTTGCCCATCGGGGGGTAGCACCGTATTCCCAAAGACCACTCCGGGCCTGCTACAACTTTTGTGTATTCATGTGTTGCATGTTATTTGAAATTTTGTCTTTGTTTTTAAATTATACGTTTTTAATACAAGTTTTTGCTGTTTTTACTTTGCAGATAACCATTAATTAAAATATTAGGTTTAACGTGCACCTATGTATAAGGATGAAGTTTAATTTAAAACTAATGGGCTCTCTTGGACCAATGGGGAAGGGGGATATGACTGCTGGCCTATGCGGGAATGCTTTGTGTCCCTCTCATTCATTGGTCATGTTTACAACTTTGGCTTTCATGGTTGAAAAGACCATGTGTGTTGCAGTTTTATAAAGTCCTTGGGACTCTATTGTGTTGAGCTGAAGGTCATGGCTTCCCTTTCCATAAAGGAGCCGGTAGGTTGTTGAAGAAATGGGAGAAATAGGTGAAACCAGGTGAGAAGGTCTAAATGCTACTCCCCTACCCTAGTATCCAAAGGACTCCCTGGAGGCCCTGCGACTATCTGCCCTACCCAACCATGGTAAATCCCAAGGGTTTCCTGTTGACCCAAATTGGTCCTACAGGATTGCAAAGCCAACATGAGTTAAGGTTGATGTATATTTATTCTCCAATCTCATGCTAACTGGATAAATCCTGAAATTAATCCAGGAACGTTCAGCCTCCATTATTAGATTGTACCCAAAATACACATAATTACAGGTGTGATTTGATAAAAATATCTCAGATAAGAATATCCTTGGTAAGGAGTCATTTAAAGACTATGTACGCAGTCACGAACACCTGTGATTAAGAAGGGGTGATCATCAAGCCTGAGCTGCACGGGCGATGGAAGACGGGAGAAACGAAGACAAATTTCAAAACAGAAGTTCTTGTTATTCTTTTTTTGTAAAGCGAGGCATATAATTGAAAACATCATTTATCTACCAAAATGTGTTTGCGGTTCCACCGTGACTTTTTTTATTTCAATAATAGTGAGACGAACCAGTGGCAGAAATACTGCTGTGAAATTATTGCGCAATAATATTCCATTTAAGTCTATGTTCGGAACACAAACTTAAGGGACATTTAAATTCAATATGAGACAAGGGGATATGATATTATACGGTTTATCATTTGAATTCATATTTTACCCCAGATTCGTAAATTGTAAATGTTATCGCATTTGAAACAGTAAAAGGGAAGCTTTACTTTGAAGCCGCTTTACCACTGTGTTGGATGGTGCAGATCTGTAAATCTGGAGCCCGTGATCCATCCACCTGATATATTTATAGCTACACAGCATTCTGAGTTTGCATTTTCTGAACTGGATCACCTATGCTTAACATCCATAGCCGGCAGGACCCGGCATCACTAGGTCGACTTGGTAGCCATACTTGGCGAAAACCAGAGAGTCCGGGAGAAGCGCCGGGAGAGTGGGGTCCTGACATGCCTCACTCCTTGCCCATTTCCCTCTTAAATTGGGATGTCAGTGGGACTGCAAACATCTGCGGGTAATTCTAGCCGAGTCCCACTAGAGAAGGCTTTGGGTATCTGGAGCCCAGAAGTTCCCAGTTATAACTACCAGGTAATTCCAGCCAACTTGAGAAAGCCAGGTAGCTGTTGACATGTCTTCCCGGTACATCCAATCACATGTGGAAGCCCAGGTTGCTGTAGCAACACCTTACAGGTACGACTAGTTACCTGGGAGGCTTAGGTAGCACACCTGAACATTGTTTACTGACACTGTGAGAGTTTCTCCACATCTCTGTTTTATGGATTATAAACTTTTTGGCTTGTAAAGTTGCTCCTGGACCCCCCTCCAGGCTCATTGGCCTTTCTGTTATGACTAGGGGGGGAAAACTTGGGTCTTGGACAAGAACCCCCTAAAATAACAGCACAGAGGGTCTCATTTTGTATCGGTAGTTTTTTTTACTTACCTCTTTTTCATTTAAAAAAGAAAATCAAGTCACGTATCCATGTTATCCATTGCTGTTGCCAAATGTCATGCCTGAGGCCATCAGACAAGAACATTTAAAGATAAATCTTTACATCTGTCCTGGAAGCTACTTCTGTCCTTGTGTTGATAAACTGAGACACACAAAGACGTTTGTAACGCACATACACGCATAAACACACTTATACATATTATTATGTATTGTTTTATATAGCACCACCATATTCCGCAGCGCTGTACAATGAGTAAACAGGACAAGTAGTGCCCAACATAACAATTTGACTTACAAAAAAGAAAGGCAATAAGCTTTTCTACAGAGATAACCCATCCGAAATACACACACACACATATACACACACATATACACACACACACATATACACACACACACATACACACTGACAGAGTATCTCTGGCCCTGCCGGCTGAGGGATACTCACCATGATTCTTGCCTTTTCCTTACAAGCAGAGAGCCATGAAGCTTCCACTTACTGGCTGCAACATGTGACTAAAAAATAGCTTCTTACAGGCTGAGCGCGTCCCATTATAGAAGGAAGGAAGTAGGAAGCTGACTTTGACATCACTGTTGCCCTTAATGTACTCTGTCCCCAGCACAAGAAGGGTAGAGGTGAGCCCCGTGCCGCCAGGGGCAATTACCCCATTATTAATCCACCCCTGGTACCAGTATTAAAACATCGAGTCTCAATATATACTTCCTATACCATTCTGTTCTATACGGAGATAAACTGCGTGTTCTCTCTGCTGCGTTTTAATAAACACCTGGAAGTCATTTACACGGATAACGCTCCGCAACATGAACCTAATGACAGCGCATGATCAGCCTGCGGCAGCAATCTATGCGGCTACGCGTTAACCCCTTAAGGACAATGGGCGGTCCCTAAACCCATTGAAAACAATGCGTTTTGAGCCTGTACATGTACGGGCTTTGTCATTAAGGGGTTGAGAGGGGTATCCCATTGTTTAAACCACTTAGAACTACAGAAAAAAATTAGCTGCCGCTGGTATTTGACTCCATCCCGTTTATCCCACGTGATCAATGGCTATCCTAAATTCTGCTGGAGAGGTTGTGGTCAGGAGGGCTCCGTGCTCCATGTGTGGTGGTCGTGCCCACTTCTGACTCCACTTTGGCAGCAAATCTTCTCCGCCATACGCTCCATCCTCCGCATTTGCTTGGAGCCCTTACCAGAAACTGCCCTTCTCCATATGTTCCCAGACCCTCCCCCAGGTCCCAAACGCAAATTGATCATCCACATATTCCTAGCTGCTAAACTGTGCATTGAGAGACGTTGGAAAGCCAATTCTCCTCCAACACTTGCGGAAGTGTTCTCGACTCTCGATCGCCATAGCATTCTGGAAAAGATGTCTCATACCGCCTCACATACGCCTCTTCGCTTTCACCAAGTCTGGGCGCCTTGGCTCCAATATGATAGCGGAATACTGCCTACTCCCTAGCTTCTCTACACCCACGCTATGCCTCCACTCACTGATCACACACACATCAGCCGCGCCAGTCGCCACCACTCCTCCTGCAGAGTCCTACCACCTACCGTACATACTGGGGACCCTCGTCCTCTTGCTGTGTCCTTCGTGATTACGCTTCCTTTGGAACAGGCTCCGATCTCCTGACTTCCAATCCTACCTGACTCACACCACACATCGATATGTGCCATAATGTCTGTTCAACTTTCTGTTCAGGTTGCTTGACCCTATTGTTTTTGGTTTCTGTTATTTTTTCTTTTATGAGCAGTTCAATCGCATCATTAGATACGTACGCAATTTTCAGTCAGCCTTTTCTCTACCGCTTCTCATTCCTTAAATAAAAACGAAAAATCTCAGATCCCATTTTTTCCAATGTTACACACCAATTTTAATGCGACATCGGACACATCTGACACTTCTTTATTGGCTGTAACCTTGTTCATGTCCATTTTTCTCAAATGTTGAAGGACATCTCAACAGCCTCACCAAAGTACTAATCCTGTGGACCATTTTATGTAGGGTATGTGGACTCATAGGTGTGTGTCTCCACAGGTGTAACAATGTTCCCATTTCCTTTCATATTTGTTCATTATCCGATGTCATCACCACAACTATTTCTGTTATAATGGTCTCTACCTGGTCACTACCTTTCTTTTTTTTCCTGCAAAACATTTATATTTTTCCCTTTTTTACCCTATCTAGGTTATAGTATTTAGTCTATTTATTCCATAGCAGAGTTAAATTAGGAAACAGAAATATGTGCACTCTGGCGACCAAAACACTGAGGTCGATGGACGTGAGTTTGGGAACTGAGCGGCAAGAGTCATACTTCAATAAATAACCCATACATTTTTGCAAATGTTACGAAAAGAAAAGATGCTGAACGGTCCATATACAATATTTATGTCTCTATAACGCATCAGCTTTGGGAAATTAGAATGCACCAGGTGTGCAGATCAAAAATGTGCGTTTTCTGCAAGCGAAGTAAACATCAAAGTGCTGAACATGTCAAGACGACGTTAAATTGCGACGGTACTTATTTATTTATTTACTATTCATTTTACAAAGTCGTTCTGCTCGATAAGTATTGATGTGTTTTCTCTCGCTACTGCTTGCATTCAGTAGTCACTTAAGGATAATTTAAGGGACACTCCAGCCATCGTATGCACTTTAATGCCTATGTTAGCTGAGAGGTTCCTTTCCATGATGCCCCTCTTGCAAATAGAAGCACTTTTCTGACACTGATTGGCTACTTCAAGCAGCCAATCCGTGTTGAGAATTAATGGACCGTGAAGGGGGGCAGGTTGGATCTGCAGCTTCTACCTAAGTCAAGTCTTGTGGCAACCAAAGGGTGCTTTTATGGACCTTATTCAAAGAGGATTAGAGGTGGGGTTGGGTAGAAAAAACAGGGTTTTGGTTTTTTTTAAAATTTATTTTTGCATTATTTTTTAAATTAATTTATTATTAAAAAAATAATAAATAATTTAATTTATTTATTTTTGCATATTTTTGCAACAAGCTAGTGAATACCTCTCCAATAAAATAATGCATGTATGAATTTGTGTTCAAATTCCGATGGTTTGAGTTATGACTAATACAAGCAATCTTTTCATGAGTATAATATCTCTTATTTAAGGAAGGATCTGTTTTGTGATGATTACGTCGGATATTGGCAGCACTGCTCTGCATCCATTCCCCAATGGGTTCGGTGAATACGGAGCAGATGACGGATATAATTTTTGGCAGTTAGTCTCCAAATAATAAAAAAAAAAAAGTTTATTTTTATCCCCCAAAGAGAAAAATAAATAAATGTTGTCCTCTGTCATAAAAGACGGGGGAAAAAAATGGCACGATACGTTAAATGCAATTATCCAGCCACAGCTCAGCTGAAATACCCATCATTTCTGCACTACTAAACACCACTTCAACTTAAGCCATGCAAGAAACATTCAATTTGATGCCCAAATGGAAATGAGACATTCATCTAGTGGCAAACAAATGGCCGCTCTATTATAATTGCGATGGAGAGATCGAGATGTTACACTATAGCTTCAGTTCAATGGCTACATTAAACGCCAACTTTCCTAGATTCCAGCAAGAAAGTCCTTAGGTTTGAATCCTTTTTGAAAATCAAGGAATTTGTTTTAATCGCATACAATGCTGATGTTCTAGGTAAAAATATGGTTACTCAGACATTCCTTCCTTCCTTCTTTCTGCCTTCGGTGGGATATTTGTGACCCATCGGACACAGCTAGGATCACACAAATAGACCCACGAAGATACTATCCGGATCTTTGGCTTATTTTTTTAACCACGTCCCTAAATAGTTATCAACCTTGCTCAGAATTACTGTTTTTTGTAGTTGTAATTTTAATTGTTGTGATAAATCTGATTTGTTGGTACTGAATTAAGAAAAAAACAGCAATAGAAACAAAGTACTAATGATACGAATTATGCTGGTTGCATAGAATGTTCCTTAGAAAGCAGAAAAAAGTGCGATAGTGAACCCCATTGGAAAATAAGGAAGGATCTATTTTGTGATGATAACGTTTAACTCCTACTAGTCATTTAAGTTACCATACAAGCCACTTGGGCTAAACATTTGTTGTTTTTCAAAATGAATCCTACATTTCTCTTCTTCCATGTATATCACTTGGAGCAAAATTCAGCCTGTATGTTTTGTTTGGGGGCAAAGATGGCACAGGCAGGCTGTTTGGGGGGCAAGGATGACTTGGGCTGATACATAGATGTTTCTGAGCTTCATTCATCTACGTGATTTTAAAAGGATGGATCCTCATTTTTGAAGATCACCAAAGAAAATACTTTTACTCATCTCCAAGTGTCATGGAAACCCAGAAACCGTCACTTTAGGGCGCGGAAAGCCATTTGATCCATCTAAACTGTTTCTGGCTGCTCTAATACCTCAACGTACTTGGTCCTTGGTTTTATCTACTATATATATATCCCATGGTGGCTTAACTTAATTGCATTATCTTTTGTCTGTTCCACTCACCCACCACCCTTTCGGTGAACAAATACTTGACATCAAATTTTGTCTATCAACGCCCAACAAAAGCTATATTCATCTCTCCTTGGCTTGGTCAGATGAAGCGTTTAGTTCTGTGTTTTTCCAAGTATCCTTTCAATGTGATCTTGAAATAAATTAATATCAATCTCTATATTTTTTAAATAAATCAAACAACTTGCTCTAGAATAAATATCACAAGCTGGCTTGCCTTCTCTCTAACACACGTATGTGAATCTTAATGTCTGTAGACTGTAGACTTGGTGACCTTTAATGGCTACCAAAGGCTCATTGAAGATGCTTTGCAGTAGCTGTTTCCTAATGTTACTAACAACCAGACTCGATTCACACAATGAAAATGAGATTGATGACCACACGGGTGCAAAGTCACCCTCAAAAAGTCAAAATCTTCACAACTTCTGTTTTGGAGTAAAAGTAATGGAACACTTCAGTGATCCGGGTTTCTTGTGTGTATCTAGCAGGTCCCCGAATTTCTTGTATCATCACAGCCTTTAAACTCTTTCCCTTGTTTAATCTTAAGAGACTGCATCGAGACTGAACACCTGATTGTAATTGTTTAGTTAAGAAATGTTACCGTTGCTGGCGTTCCATAGTACTTAACATCATTCACCCAGAAAAAATCCGGTTATATGCTTAATTGAATTAAAAGATTGGCTTCCATTATCCACTTCATGAAGCGTGGTCAAATTAAACCCATGCTACTCGTCGTAATATAACCTTCGGGTTTAAATTTACTCATAATTCCAATTTGGAAAAATATTCTTTGTCTTTATTAAGACAGAGTCATGCCAGAGTATACAAGGCAGCCGTACCAACAACACAAATTAACGCTAGAAGTGACAAAAAGAAGCCAAAGTCATAAGCTATCATAAAAATAACAAAACGAAGATACAACGAGATCAAAGATCTCCATTGTAATCGGCCCTATGGGAGTTAGAGACCCTATCCAGCCCCCCCTCACTCATATCGTAACCTGGGTAGGATGGGGATTTAACAATAAACTAAAAACCTTTATGGGGGCATAAAAGAAACCCCAACCACTGCCCGTCCCTAAGCCTTACCTACCCCCTTATATCTTAATCCCCCAGGTGGTGGAGAATGAAGTCCATACAAACGTCCTACAAACGACCCACATCAAGTCCTCGTCTTGGCCATCAAAATACAAAAGTTAAAAAAAACTACAAAATGATACATTAATTATATTATATATATATTTATATATATATATAACAACCACAACATTTTCAATATTTCCACATTTCTCGTTTTCCGGCTTCGCGACATCTGATATAAAATTCAGACTGAAATGAAGTCCATGTTTTCCCAGGGGTAATTTTTTGTATTTTTTTTTACCCACTAGAAGAATTTGCTGAGCGCAGTAACATGCAAATCAGAGTGGAAATGTCGATTATGAAAATGCACTCATCATAGTTCTGCTAAAAAAAGCCTTGGAGACTTCATTTTAAAATTACGGACAAAAGCATTAAAGCCCCGAACATAATTTAAACACTTCTAAAATGTAAACAGCCTCTGCCAGCCGCACAAAATTTGGTTCATCATATTCTATCTGAAAAAATAAAATATATGCATTATCTAACAAAATACTCGATTAAAGCATTATTTTATAAAAATAAAAAAAATAGAATAATACATTTTTTTGATTACAGAAATTTGCCTAATGGCACTTGATTCTCATAAAATGAAATATGCTACTTTTCTCCTGACGACAAATTTTGTTGGTAAGTATGTATTGTTTTTGTCATTATCCTCCATAACATTAACTGCCATCTAGTAATTACTTCGTGTGGGCACAAAGAACTCATTAACGTGGGTGGAAAGAAGTCGGGGAAATTGAAAACGAATTTCTAATTGGCGTCTTCCTGACAATTTTGTAATAATTTTGTAGTAATCAGTACACGGAAATTCTTTATTTAAAGCGAATTTGTCTTTTTTTTTCCCCCAAAAAAAAATCCTACGTTAAAATTCTCTACAATAAATAAACGAGTGTAATTGGTTTGCAGATTAAAATAAGAAATATGTATATATCGGAAAGCCAGTTTATGTGCGTACCATGGGAGCAGCCATCTTAACTTCCTGTTCTCACGATCGGTATGATCGTTTCTCCCCATTAAGTTATCGATACATGGTTTAGATAGATCACATAGACCATACATGGCTACAGAATACTTGTAAGAAGATCAGTAATGATTTTATGTTTAGTACGTTGGAAAAATTGTGAGAATTTTCAGAATGTTCCCTTTTTTTCTATGGCTCTCTCAATGCTAAATTTGATCTTGCTGCTTGTTTGAGTCTTATGCTGAGATGTATAAGTTCTTCCTTTATTGTATACCATACCTGGGAACTCTCCGGGTTTGACCCGGAGATTGCCAGGTGAAGCATCGCTTCTCTGGTTCTCCGGGTCAAGACCCGAATCCTCTGGGTCGCAGGAGCGGGGTCTTGACACACCCCACTCCCTGCCCATTTTTCCTTTAAATGGGGGTGTTTCCCGCTACGTTGAACGCCCCCAAAGTCAGCGGGAACTTCCACTGATGTCAATGGGACCTCCCACTGATGTCAGGGGACCTCCCTCTGACATCAGGGGACCTCCCGCTGACATCACGGGACCGCCCACTGACGTCGGTGGGCAGTCCTGGCCCTAAAGTTCCCAGGTATGAGTAAAACCCCATTATAAAATTTAGGATACATATGATGGCATTTAAAATGTTAAACTTTACATAGGAAAAAAATAAATAAATAAATTCACAGCATTATTATTCTTGTGAATGAATAAAGTGTTACCGTTTAGGTGTTTTGAGTTTTAAGATTAGAATGTTTCATGAGTAATTAAAAAATGATCGTTGTTTATTTCTTTACTGATTCTCTCCTTAACACTCACTGAATTCAATGAAATTTCCATGATGTTTTGGTGTTTGGAAAAATAATAAAATCTTTTCGTACTGCCCTTTCCCAACCTTTATGTCCCCATTAACAGATGCCTTCGGTTTAATGTTTGTTGGGAACGAAAGAGGAAATACATGCATACTATTATACTAATGCATGTCACTTGACAGTAAATATTATCCATACCACTGAACGGTCCAGGTTTCACTAGAACAGACAACATTTTTAAGCATAGGTCGGTTGAGGAGATCAGAAGGTCTTCCCTGACCAGCCCATCGAGTTGAAGGATAGAATTGAGTGTTGCAGCACATATCGCAACCAAAACTCAAAAATGGATACCCATGTGTCGCTGGGTGGTCCTGCTGTTGACCCCAATGCTAGCCATGCCCCACGCAGTTGATTTAGATCCATGTAAGGAACGTTGTTGAGTGGAGAACGGATGCCATTTCCACCGTCTTAGAGGTGGTTCTGATGAAAAAAAGGAATTTAACTGATTTTACTCTGGTGAAGTCTCTGCAAGTTTTCACGAATGACGAGGCATCTTCTGGTGATTCAAAACCGTGTTCCCTCATGATAAGAGACTCGAAGTCTGGCTCGGAAACATCAGTGCAAATTCGATTTTTATTTTGAAAAAGGGTGTCATAAATTGAAGAAAAACATGAACGTTTAGCTGGCACTGATGCAGAATATTCTTGAAACAGACTTAGAGGTTTATCACGATAGTTCAGATGTACTCCTTATCTGTTGTTTCTGCGAGTCAATGCTGTTTACCTATTGTACAGTGCTACAGAATATGATGCCGCTATTTAAAATAGTAAATATTAATAAGTATACAAGATTCCACTTCTATTTTGTTTCCCTGTGATTTTAATTCTGCAAGCAATGATCATGGGAAAGAGATCTTGGAATTTTGTTGTTTTCTCGAAACAACAGTCGACAAAGGGTATGGAGCTCATGCAGTATTACTCCATTAGTATAGAGTCCCCGTGGGAGTCCATCAAATTGCTAGAGGCAACTATTATTGGGAAACCTGACCATTACACCAACAGGGACTTTTATGACATTGTATTCTAAATACAAGACGTTAATATGCAGTTGGCCACCCTTTGTGGCTATAACAGCTTCAGCTCTTTTGGGAAGGCTTTCCACATGATTTTGGGGAGTTTCTGTGGGAGTTTTTGCCCGTTCATCCAGTAGAGCATTTGTGAGGTCAGGCACTGATGTTGGACGAGATGCCCGGCTCACAGTCTCCATCCCAGTCGATACAAAAGGTGCTCAATGGGGTTGAGGTCAGGGCTCTGTGCGGCCGGTCAAGTTCTCCCACCCCAAACTCATCCAACCATGTCTTTGTGTACCTTGGTTTGTGCGCTGGGGCACAGTCATGCTGGAATAGAAAAGGGTCCTCCCTGAACTATTCCCACAAAATTGGAAGTGTAGCATTGTCGAAAATGTCTTGGTGAAAAGCAGTGCTTCATTATGTCATAATGACACATCAAGACATTTTGGACAATGCTATGCTCACTGCCAGGTATAAGAAGTCGCTCTTCATACATTTTCTGAATGCAGCTAAATCCCTCATCCTTTTGCTTTGGAAATTCCAACATTGTCCTCATGTGCTGGATTAGATTTGGAGAGTGGATTTCATTCGTAACATGGGGCTGTTGGACCTTCTGCTTTGTCTTGAATGGTAGTTCCAAACTGAATTTTTGCTTGTTTTTTGAAATCAGCAGTAGCTATTTTGTTAAATATACAAAATCAAGTCTAGTTGAGGATTAATTAAGATCAAAAAGAAAATCCATGTTGCTACAAAAAAATATATCCTCAACTTCAAGAACATTCTTTTAATTGTCGGACTGAATAACAATTCCTTGCTTTCACATGTTAATTTAGTTGTCTGCCTTAGGAACTCTTCTATATAAAACAACCAACTTTTAAATTAAAATAAGCTATCAAGGTATTTGCAAATGTTTCTGATTACACAAATTCTGTATTAATATCCCCCAAAAAATCAACATAAACTACATTTCCCTATAAGCACAATAAATATAATTTAGCATATAGATGGATTTATTAGGTTACGCAGCTGTGGGCGAATTATCATATTTATAAGGGTTATAGACATAGTAATTGTGCTTGCGTTCTTAACCCTTTAAGGACAATGGGCGGTCCCTAACCCCATTGAAAGCGATGCATTTTGAGCCCGTACATTTACGCGTTAATGGCGGCATTAAAAAAAAATACAGATGCTAAAGGTAAGAGAGGGATTTAAGTATTAAATGTTTAAATCCAAGCTGTAAATCCCAGGTCAGATTTATTTTGGAAGACAGGATGGACTGTGACAATTCTGTTTTACCTAATTCCTACTCATTAGGTACCCTATATTAGATACTTTTTAAAAATAAATTATTGGCAAACTAAGCTTAGGCTTTTTGTGCTAAATGACAAATTGTTGTAAGACTTCAGGGTACAGTCACTTAATTTAAAATGGGTCTGATGCTCGGAAGGAACACTCCAGCCATGCACTTTGGTGCATATGATAGCTGAATGGTCCCTTTAAATTTACATGGCCTCCCAGTTGCAAAGGCATTTGGGTATTCAGAAGAATCCCCCATATGCATTTGCCCCCCCCCCCAATACTACCAGTCAGCTCAAATACTGGTTTGATGAGCATTTCTGGAGGTCTAAAGAGACCAAACGATAAGGAGTTCTGCTGTAGCTATAGAGCTGCAGCTTCTTCTGATGGTATTTTTTTGTCTTGGATCGCAGAATGTTTGCTGGGTATGAGTGCATCACAGGGTTCTACAGCCTGTCAACTCTACAGAGGCAGTGGCTTCATGAGGGTTCAGGGCCAGCTGAGCACAAGATCACAAACCCTCAAAAGGAATAGGAGGAAAATCCAGTGGAAACTCATGAGGACCAAATTTTGGTCAATTGGACGTGGCTTTCGCTGTACTCCCTTCTTCAGAAACTCATCAGAGACGCCTATGACAAAGAGCTAATGTAAGACAAAATGTTATCTAAACATTTCCTAGCAAACTGGCTATCCAGCTGCACATATGACGTTTCTGCTCTATACGTGACATGTTGTCAACTTCACGAACAAGTTCTAGAAATAGAGGCATCTGTGATTGAGTTTGGGTTGGAGGTCACATCCTCCTCTGGAAGTGGAGGGGCACAGGCATGAACGGCTCAAGTACATGCCTGTGGCAGCTGTACCTCTTACCCTATGGAATTTAAGGTCCTGATATCCAAATTGAGTGAATGACTAGGGCGCTGATTCTCGGGGTAACTGTTAGCAAGTCCATGAAAACTTGAATCCTGTTCATGCCATCAGTCAACAGCACCGCACCAGGGACCTGATCATCCAACTGTACCATCTGCTCTCGGTATCATGACAGAGGACCTTCCATGACCAAGGACCCGCCACCCTAGGCTTGCTCAGCTTTTGTCAGCATATACTGATACAGTTATACTGATTATAATGTTTATCATTTTGCGTAAAATCAATATCGGAACCCGACTGACTTATTTATGAATCTAACTAAACTGTTCTATTGAAAAGATGAGTTATTCTGTCTAAGCTGTTTGGTACACTGGGAGCCTGAGGGATCAGTTAAAGAGATATGACAGATAGACTCTCCATTTCCAAGCAGTGAGTTGACACTTTGCCTATTCATATCATATAAATATCAGATTCAGTATTGCATTTTTTTATTAAAGAACAAACAAAATATACAAGGGTAGAAGTTAAAGGACTATTTAATACAATCTGATTACTGGTGAAAAATAGAAATATTGCCTTATTAGATAATCTGTAAATACATTGACAAGAAAAACTACTTCCTGATATTTCAAAAAGATGTCAGTTTAGTCAAAGATATTAAATATACGGACAGTTTGCCAAAAGGCAAACTTTTTAAAACAGTTGCATTTTTTAATCTGGGAGCTCAAGCAGCGTAAAACAATATCATACCTGCCAAATGCCCCGCTTCCGAAGGGTCCAGGGGTGCACTAGGGAAGGAGAGTGTCGGCAGCAGTGTTTCAGGTGATGTAAATGGGAGGGGAGGAGGGAGAGCCGGGGAGTTGCACTAATGATGGGAGAGAGTGAAAGTGTGTGAATGTGATGTTAGAGAGTAGGTGTATGGTGTTACTGTGCGCATAGGAATATGGTGTTAGCATGAATGTGTGTTACTGTATGGCCTTAGAGTGTGGATGCATTAGTGTATAGTGTTAGTGTGTGTGAGTATATGGTATCAGCATATGAAGGAATACTGCACCAGTTCTTATTGAACCTATCTGCACTTCTTTACCTTTTGACATATTGTGTTTTTTTAGAATAATTTTTATTGGAACCATTTGGTAGTCACCATTAGTGATCCGGCACAACCGGATCTTTGCCATTTGCTATTAAATTATAAATTTCTCCGGCCAGCTCATTTGGAAGGTTCCTTGGTGCACAGTTCCCCATTGAAATAACCCTTCCATAGATGTTTACAAAGACGACCGCGATTATCACACAAATTCCTGTGTTTTTTCCCATTTGAAATACCGTAATTTAGATTTCTAGAGGCGAAGTAACTGTTGAATCATTATACAATAATAATCTAGCTCAATACATACAGGCCTCCTTTCTTCTTATATTTCACGTTATATCTTATTGTACTGGGTCTAATTTTATATCACTATTTAATGCTTAACTTACTAGTATACCCTTAGTTGAGATGATGCATTTGACATCACATCCTGTTTCCAGTGTATTCGTGCATCACTTCCTTTAAGCTCTGTCTTGACCTGTGGGAGGGAAGTAAGGATTCTAAGCCCACCCACCATAACCTGTTTGCTTTGTTTATGGAGATCATGAAGACAAGACACCACACTTGACTAGACAATTGGGAAATAATATTGTTGAAGGTGACAGTAAGTAATGATGTCCAGGGTTTGGTTCCCTCGGATGAAGGGCCATCATAGATGGTCACATCTAAAAAAAAAAAAAGCCAAGTATATTTATATACAATACTGTGCAAAAGTATTAGGCAGGTGTGAAAAAATGCTGAATGTAAAAACAAATGTAAGAATGTTTCAAAAAATAGAAATGTTAATAGTTGATTTTTATCATTTAACAAAAAGTGAGTGAACAGAAGAAAAATCTGACCACCCTTTGCCTTCAAAACAGCATCAGTTCTAGGTTCATTCACACACAGTACTTTAAGGATAGGTTGTTCCAAACGTCATGGAGAAGTCACCGCAGTTCTTCTGACGATTTAGGCGCCTCAATTGCTTCTCTCTCTTTATCTAATCCCAGAGAGACTCGATGATGTTGAGATCAGGGCTCTGTGGGGGCCATACCATCCCTTCCAGGACTCCTTGTTTTTCTATGCTAAAGATAGTTCTCAATGGCTTTGGCTGTATGTTTGGCGTCCCCGGATGGTGTTGCATAATGGATAAGTATTTGCCCTTACTTCTTGGCATTGAGGAGACCGCTAATTCTGACCAAATCCCCGACTCCATTTGCAGAAATGCAGTCCCAAACTTGCAAACCTCCACCATGCTTCACTGTCGTTGAAGATGACAGCAAGTAAAGTGGTCCAGGGGGGGTCAGTAATTTATGGCACAGAAAGACACATACTGGGGGCAAGTCTGTGCCATAGAATACCAATTGCCCCCAACCTGCACTGGTGACATAGGATACCTATTGCCCCCAGTCTTTGCCAGGCAATTGGTATTCTATGTCACAGGCTGGGAGGAATTAGTAATTTATGGCACAGGCTGGGGCAGCTGGTTTTCTATGGTACAACCTCAATACTCCACAACCACTACTCGGTGGTCCTAGTCTGATACCACATGGGGAACTGCGGGGCACCAATCCTCCAGCTGAATCACAAGTCTTATTTCCTTCATCGCTTTGCAACCAAAGAAACATGGCTCTCCTCACCTGGCGCTATCTAATCAACTCTCAGTACCTCCAAAAGCCACCCTGCTGGGACCTCTGAGTCTCTGTCATCATTCTAATCTCTGGAACGTCTTGAAAGCAGCTCTGATATAATATTCCTTAAAATGATTTCCCCCAGCATGTCGATAAAAACTACTCTACAGATTAAACCCTTCTGCGTAAATCGGTCACCTGTACATTTCTTTTTGCCTGAAAAGCACATTCGCTATATAAATGTCCACAGTGGAAACCAAATTTAACCCCTTAAGGACAATGGGAGGTCCCTAAACTCATTGAAAACAATGCATTTTGAGCCCGTACATGTATGGGCTTTGTCATTAAGGGGTTAAACTTAAAGTGAATCTGGAAGATATTTGCACAAGCAAAGCCAAAGTGCGGCTGTCTTAAGACAAAATCTTGAAAAACACTTAAAACATCAAAAACTTCAGACCTTGCATGAATATGTCTCTTTGTTGACGTGCTTTCCGGCCATGCTAGATCTGACAGCTGATATATGCTATTACTCAGTGTCACTTGAACATTTGCCTTTATCATTTTTAATACGATTTGACTTACTTTACGTGACATTTTACCGCACCCCAGATGCAGGGCAGAGAACCGTGGCCTTAACATATACACCCCTGGCACGGCGTGGTCGCTGGGGAGAATATGTTCATGTTAATATATCATGGATGCCAAGTCTATACAATTTAAATGCCTTCCCCTCTAGATTGTAGGCTTGTTACCCCTTGTATATATAAAACAATAAATAAAAATAATAATACATTTAGTTAAAAATATATATATATTTTAGCAAAATATACCAATTTCTTGTGTTTGCCAGAATCTACGATAACGAGGATAACCCTGGACGAAAAAAAACAAAAAAAGAATGGCAAAATATTTCAAATTTGTCAAGATTTGTTTGCCATGTTTTGGTGCCATTACTACCCATTTTGGTGCTTTTTGATGAGATAAATGACTATACAACTATAGTTCATTTTATTGATTTATTGGGACTGCAGCAGAATTTTTTTATGTAATATATATATATATATATATATTTTACTTTTTGGCTGTTTTTAATATAAAAATAATATTTTCCCATTTTCCTATTAAGTTGTGCTTTAGTGATATACTTACACTACCAGCAAAACTTTTTTATTTTTGGGCAATACACAAAAAAAAAAGTAAATTATTAATTGGTGAAAAATTAGGCAGGGCAGGGGACTGTGCAATGTGTGGGGTTTAAGTTGCACATTTATACTACCAGTGAAAAACTATTAATTTTGGACTTCTTGGAATTTTTTGGCAGGGCATGTGTTTTAGAATAAGGCGCTTACCGATTTGATAGCTATATACCAAAGTAATAAAACAAATGTTTTCTTCCGGAAAAGAAATTAATCAAATTGATTATTACTTGCCATAGAAATGGGATGTTAATTGCTTTACACTAGAATTACGTCTTACGCTTAACCCCTGTAGAATCACATGCGGCGTCCTTGTGGCCACTTGCAATATTTAAGATGCGATGGAAACTTTGGAAAATGTTCTTGTGTCATTTAACATGTTGATGATGTCACACATGTGACAAGGATGTTATTTCAGAAACTTGGAAGTTCCAGAGCATGTTTCTTACGGTTCCAGTCGCCAGGACAGTGGTGAGTGAATGAGGCTGAAAGTCGGTTGCCACTTGCCAGCAGTATATTAGTGCGATTAAGTTGTTAAGCCTATGACATCATAGAGTTGTGTATTCACGCATTAATCAAGACAAACCATGCTGCCAGCAGAAACGGAGATACGCAATTTACTCGTCTAAAGAGACGACTTCATAACAAAAAAAGAATGAGGGCAAAATCTAAAAAAGGGACCTCTCATTCTTACAAGTAGGACATCCGTCCTGGAACTCTACCACTTGAAATCATGGCTCATGGTTCAGGAACCCCATCATTTATATTCAACCCCTCCTTGAAAGTTATTAAATCATTGTATAAAAAAACAAACAGTCCTTATTAATCCTATCGACGTTAAGCAACCCATTAATATCTTTCAAGATTCGTTGTGTATTCTTGGCTGCTTTGTATTGGACCAGATGTCCACTTAAATCTCCAACATCCAGGACACCGACGTTCAAAATGCAATCCTACATAATAATCTATACAGCCATCGCTTCGAATAAATCTCCTTTATCATATACTCTAGCCGTCATTGTGACGCATTTAATAACGCTGGCGGCCGATGATTAGAGGGGTCGTGTAGAATGAAGCTCATTACCGCCAACTGCAATTAAGGTGAGAAGCAGGAGATCCATTTTTTATTATTATTATTTTTTTTTTATTTAATGTATATATACAGTAAATATATATATGATATATATAGGTGTTAGCAATGCTGTGAAGCAGTGTTACTTCTCACAGTATTATGGGATTTGGATGGATAGGTTTTATAATATTCCGAGCAAAGTAAAATCCTTATTAAGAGGTTTAGGACAAAATAAAGAGCTTACAAAAGGCATCCCCGGAGCAGAGGATTACACATAACAGATAATGGCTTTTGTTATAAATTTAGACCAACATCATCGAATGTGGCTTGTGTAAGCGACGTGTTCATACACAAGCGGCTAAAGGGTATGAAGCGCAAGCTGTGCTTTAGAACTGAAATGGTATTTCATTATTGGACGGAACCTCATAAGAAACCTTACATTTGGCATCAGTTCAGGAAAAAAAAATATAAACCTAATAATTGGTCCTGTAAAAAGTTGTTTTATGTTGGCCGTTGTATATAAATAATGAAATATAGAGCCCTCCTTGCTGGATTCAGGTACGAGGTCCTGTTGATGTCACGGGTGGTCCCGCTGATGTTGCAAGCAGTGCTGGGATGTCACAGGCCGGTTTTGGAAGGGAAGTGGGTGGGGAGTAGGAGTTGGAAGTGGGTGGGGAGTTT
Organism: Spea multiplicata; assembly: GCA_009364415.1. Taxonomy (NCBI): domain Eukaryota; kingdom Metazoa; phylum Chordata; class Amphibia; order Anura; family Pelobatidae; genus Spea; species Spea multiplicata. Next base: position 121,827 of record VKOC01014674.1, read on the forward strand.
TCACGAAGTGTCCCGGGTACTCGGAGAACTCGGGGACTCCAGAGAGAGAAACACAGAGAGTTGTCAGATGTGGGTCTGAGGAACACATTAAAAAAAAGTCATGGCTCCACTGACCCACTCCAGCACCACCATTGTCAGGGCCTAGATGGTCCCAGTTATGCCAAATATTGACAATGCTAAGAAAAATCACAAGCAGGGCTACTATATCTCCATATATCAGCTATTATCCCAAATACTCAACTTACCTCTCTGCCTAGAACATGCTTCTGTCTTCAAACCGATATCACCTCTGGAGGAGGATTCTACCCTGAATTCTTCAGGATTGTACCTATTCTCTGGAATCCCCTACCCTGTTCCGTCAGACTCTCCTCTTCTTATTCCAACTTTCATTACTCACTAAAATCCCACCTTTTCAGAGGAGCTTAGAATCTATCCTCCTAATACTCTAAGCCTGCATTCTAAAAGAAACCATCTCTCTCACCTTCAAGATCTCCAGGCTTTGACTTTTGCATGTGGCCTTCGCCACGGCCAACTCATCCTAGCCCAAGTGCCCCCATATCTTCTGACTCTTTCCCCTAAACCTATGAATAGATGGTAAGCTCTTCTCCTTCTGTACCAGTACATCTTCATGTTATTGTTTATTTTGTAGTAGAGCTTACAAATTTGCTGGCGCAGTAGAAGTGAAATGTTATTATGTAGAAGTAATAATAAGAATCATGAGGGTATACGCTAACCATTTTCTAGTGGGGAGATTAATAAGTGCATTTCTGAATCAGCAAGTTTCAGATTTTATTAATTTTAGCACAAATGGGTTTAGGGCTGGATTTTTTCTGTATTTTTTTAGTTTTTACTTTTTAGGAAGAACTAAGTAAACCCTTACTGCTTTCATATGAAATTAAGATGCTAAGTAGCAGACTGATGCTGCTAATGAAATGCCCTTGAGTAATTCGGCCCCAATGAAGAGCAGCTGCCATTTTCTATTCATTCTTTAATGTTGCTCTTATGGACCTTTAACTCCCGTGGATGACCCTGAGTCTCATCTTAGTCCTGAATTGGTCCCATTGCAACATACTCCCATCTCTATTGGTAGATATAAAAGATCATTGGTCTTTCATCTTATTAACGCTGCTAGGGCCACCATTCCCAGATTCTGGAGGACAAACAGAGCTCCTGCTCTGGAGGCCTGGCTGAGACAGGTTTTTACTTATAATATGGAGGACTTGGTACCGTCAGCCAAAGGTCAGGCCTATAAGAATGGGCTCAAGTGGAATTTATGGAACGACTTTCTCACATCGTCAAAATTCACATCTATATTGCACCTACCGGCCCCTATTTAGTACTATATCCATTAAAAAGATTGTGGGTCTACTCTTTCACTTAGGCAATTGTCCCACACGTAGAGGTCTTATTTGTCTTTTCCTTAAAATATCAACGAACAGTTTATTATCTTTTTTTTTTCGGCTGCCACACTGCCCGCTGGTTGGGGGGGGGGGTTATTTTTCCCTTGTTTATCCTGTTTTCTATCATATTTGTTTTTCATGCCTACATACTTCTTGTACGAGATGATTCCACCTATATGTCTCGTTCGAGTTTTCTCACGTAGTTAACTGAGGGATTATTTCCTCTGTCCTGTTCATGATCCTGTTCATATATCTCATATGTCTCATCCCAAACGTACTTTGTACTTTTGTTAAAATCTTTTTCGTATGATACACTGCATCACTATTGTTATCAATAAAGGTGAATTGAACAGGAATGGTCACCAGAAACAGTCTTGCTTTATTACTTTACGATCTTTGTGCGCCTCAATGGACACATCGGGAAAAAGTTACGGTCCTGATTCTGGGGCTTTAGCATAAAATTGAAATTCTATATATATTACTCAGAACAATATTAAACCACATTAGGACATTAAAACATCCAAGCCTTTCATTGTATTAAATGTAGAACTTAGAGCTCCAATTGTCTGGAGGATTAAAATACTTTTAAAATTTTCAATCATTGCTGAAATTGATGTATTTTATTTAGGTCAACCAAAAAAAAAAAAGAAAAAAAAAGTAAAACCACATAAACTTTCAGAGGTCTCTACTTCAACCGAGGAGGCCATCTTCTCTTGGGCCTCTACAACCACATCTGTTTCCATATTTATTCCATCCATTGTTATAGGAATCCGAAAGGGACAGAATGCTAAGACATTATCGTGTTCAAAAAATAATTACATCCAGTGTTTTCGTAATCCAGAGTGAAATTAATTACCGTCATTATTTATTACAATGAAGAATTTCCATTGGAATAAACGGATGAGATAGCTGCCCATTTTTAATTATAAAAGCTAGAGTCAAATATAAAGTTTCTCTCGGTGCGAGGCTGTTTTGAAAACAGAAAGCGTAACGTAGGTCTCGCGGCGCTGATGGCAAGGCGTTGAGACACATTTTCGTAAGTCGTTAGGCATGTGGCACCAACAGACACTCACTTGTGAATAAAAAGTGAGATCAACCCAGACTGGAAAAAAAAAGTGATTACCCAAAATATGTCATATTCTTATCTATCATGAAGCTTACATCATTTAATCAACAGAAGTTGAATAAATCAATTTAACACCTTTACTCTTTTTAAAAAATGTCTTCATTTATTCATATGTACATAACTGGAAACCATACAGGTATGGAAGCGACATTTAGGCATGCCCATTCCTGTCCACTTCCCCTCCTACTCCTGGCCCACTTTGGACCATCTATGCCCAGCATGCCCTGCCTCACCCATGGCTAGCCTTGTCTCACCCATAGCTAGCCTTGCCTCCCACATGGCTAGCCCTGCCTCCCCCATGGCTACCCCTGCCTCCCCATGGCTAGCCCTGCCTTACCCATGGCTAGCCCTGCCTCCCCCACGGATAGCCCTGTCACTCATAAAGATGGGGAGTTCCAGATAACCAACACTAAGAATTTCCCAGGCATGTATACATGACTAAAAGACCACAACTAATGCTTTCGCCCTGCTTCATGTCCAGGGCCGGCCCGACAATGGAGCCGAGTGGGGCAACTGCACTTTGGCGCCCCAAGCCCCTTTTTTTTTTTTAAGCGGAACAGAGGGAGAGAGGCCCCTCTCTCTCTCTCCTCTGCAGCGAGTCTCCCTGTTCGGTCTCGTGCCGGCTTGTAATGCTGAGTGCCGGAAGATGACGTCCAGTATACAAGCCGGCAACGAGACTCGCCGCAGGACTCCTGAATGGTAAGTACAGGGGGGGGGCGGTACATAATGGGGGGGGCGGCAGGGACGGAGGAGAGGAAGGGTAGATAATGGGGGGGCAGCATTTTAAACTTCGCCCTAGGCAGCATTTTTCTTGGGCCGTCCCTGTTCATGTAATTAAAAATGCCTGTTTTATCCTAAAAAAAAGTAATCTTTATTTATATTTATTATTTATTATGATGTAATTTATGACATATTATTACACTAATATCATACCACCCCACTATTTGGAGCAGTCTCAGTTTTTTAAAAGTCCTTATCATGGTACCATCAGACTATTATTTAAATTCACCAATTTTAGCACTTTTTCCAGACTCTTTCCCTGGTCATAAAATGATTTTTAAATCGAACTGCCTGTGCTTTACCCGTAAATGCATTTACTTTTTTTTCTACAATTATACACTTTTTCATCTGGAGGAGGGGGGGGGGTTTGAGGATCTATATTATCATTTAGCAAAATAACAGATGGATTTTTCCAGAACGGCAGTGATTACCGCTTTGAAAAACAACCAGTCCTGGAACGCACATTAAAATTCAACAGATTAATTCAAGCGGTTAATTGAGAGTATGACTCAGAATGATATATGTCTGTAGGTTTTCTTTGAATTAATTCTGCGCAAGGTTGTACAGCAATTGTTATCCTTGTCTTTGGAACAAGAACAAGGATGCAACCGTCATTCATAACTACCGAGAGATTTATTTAGTTATTGTTTATTGAGCTACAGAGTTTGGATTTCAATTCTAGAAACCTCATTTCAAGGACACGAGGCCACCAGCTTCCTGCGTTGAGACGTATAGATGAGTATTTCGTAGCAGTGGTTAAACAATTGATACATTGATCATTTCAATAGATTTTTTTTTGCCTTATGATTTGTGTTTAACTATTACATCATTGTTAAGTTACAAGGACCCAGGTCCAGGCTGATCTCAATCGTACCAGCTGAGAAACGTTTCCTGTTGTTGCCAAAACCATAGGACGTACAATTACACCCTTGGTCATCTAGACCATAGGACATAATAGTATGTCCAATGGTGGCCAAGTGGTTAAGCTAATGGAATCTGAGATTGTCAGCAGTCTGGTCAATTTCCTGTCCTGGAGTTCTCCCCCTTCTCCTTCCCTTTACAAAGGCTGCCTGAACCAATCAGCATCAATCAGCAACTTAACAACAAAAAAGAGATAACTCGGAGGAATAATAATGCGTATTGCGACAAGAGAGAATTAAGATGACTATGTCTATGTTTCACTTAAAACCCAAAAAGCTTCTCTTATTGGCTGAAGGTACTTCCTGTTTATTCCTCTGTATTATCATTCTTATTGTTTATAGAGCAGCAGCACATTTTCCGTAGCATTAATGAAGGGGACGGTAAAAATTAATAATAATAATAATAATACTGTTAATAAAAAAATTTCAGCGTGAAATAAAACTTAAACAAAATTAACTTTCGAAAGGTTAAGATAATTGTAAATTCAAAGACGAGAAGAAGTTATTTTTAGCAAAAAACAATAGCCAAAAATCTAAAAAAAACCCATAAAATATTCTGTGTCATTAAACGTATCTAAACAGATATATAATTCAATTTCATTTCTATTTAATTGAGTTTTCTATTTAGAAAACTATCCAATGTACGTAATCCAGTATACTATTATAAAGCAGGCTCCAAATACATTAAATTATTTCCGTGCTAATATGAAAACGCGTACATTCCGAAAAAAAAGATGCTTCTACTTTTTCTTGATTATACGTGAATCGTCTTAAAGCAAATTATATGTAATGATTTTTTTTTTACTATCATTATGTTGCCATGGATAATAAAAATATAATTAACATTAAGCATTTGCAATTTGCATTTGGCAGCCATGGGAAAACAATATTTGCTACAAAAAAAATGTTTTAAATGAATATTGTTTTTAGCTGAAATTAGTTTTATTTGTGCTTTATGAAGTTTTTAGTCTGATGATAACTCCTTTAGTATATACACATCGAGATTCTTATTAGGATCACATTTATACCGGGTGCCGTTGTTGTCAGTTATGTGATGTTTGGTGTGACTTCCCCTGCTTAATCTGTTTCCTGTAGGGGTGCATACCTGCCAACAGTCCTGAATTTCATCAGTACCAGTATGATACGTATCCACATAAATAGTTATGTTCTAAGAAAAATGACTCAATCACATTTATGAATCAAATTATTGGGATGAAAGTGAGGTCAGGAGGTCATTCAAATGACCGTGAATGAGGTGTAGTAACGAATACGTCTATTTATCAATTTTTAGTGTTGGAATAGCACAGGGGTTTTATTCATGCCACGGTCCATGTGCTGCCATGGAAAGGGTTAAATTGGCCCCTAGTATTTTTCACGGTGTAAAATTACATGCACTATTTTTATGTGACAAAATGAAAGGATCAGGAGATACACGCTATTTTTGACACAAAAATAATTGCATCCATAAAAAGTGTATAGAACTGAAACTTAAAATGTGCAATTTTTTTATTCTCATATTCTGACTCATGTATAATTTAAGGTGTCGTTAAATAAATGAAATTGTCTGAAGATGATTTTATAATTATGATGTTGCCAGCGGCTTTTAAAATAAAATTCCTTTTTTTAAAAAAAAAATTAACGCTTTCCTTTTACGCTCAAGAAAGGTTCGTAGCACTTTTTCGGAGAGGGTGGTAGATAAGTGGAACAGCCTCCCAGCAGAAGTGGTAGAGGCTAATACAGTGAGGGAATAGACATAGGGCTCCTGAATCTAACATGAGAATAAGGACTGGTTAAGGTTTTAGTCTTAATAGCTGCGGGGGGGGGGATTGGCCGATGGGTCTGATCTGCCGTCAAATTCTATTTTTTTCTAACTCGCAAGCGAGGAAGAAACCTTAACGGCAGGGACTGTCCTTTGGAAACAGATCTGGTTAGTCATCAGCGTGCGCAACCGTTTATAAAAGATCTGGAGAACAAAAAAATCCTATGGTTCCCCAAAATTGTCACGAAGCGAGACCCTCGTCACTATAGTGGAGCTGTCTAGGATAACATTACATACAGATCAGCTGGTCGCTAACATGTTAATTTAAGAATGATTAATGGCTCCCTAGGAAGGAGCTCCACAACCGCGTTCAAAAATACCCCGAGCTATTTTCACAGCGTGTAGATTACAGGGATTAAAAATGCACCAAAAATACTTATAATAAAGATTAGGGGATAACAGCGTATGCTTTTGTGCGATGTTTTGTCTTTTTTTTCTTTTTTTTTTCGTGTCTTTCATTAAAAATAGAAAGCGTGATGTGATTTTCGAAATAAAACTTTCCATCATTCCGAGCCATAAATATTTCAGGACACAAAAGTACATGATGAACTCAGGGGAAACATGTCATTATACACTCAACATGCTCCATCGCCATGACAACAACCGGACCTTCTGTAGAAGAAAGTCGAAGCAAACAACTTGCATCCGGCGAAAACGCTAGCCCTGTCCTCGTACGCGAGCGTATGAAGCAAAAGAGGGAGATCGATGCAGAGTGTTCTAAAAAGCAATGATCACGCCAAACGTGCTTTATCTTCCTTTTCTTAGATTTGCTGTTTTTTTCCTTTGAAGAACTGCTTTTTTTTTAGATTAAAAAAAAATAATAATGATAATGAATATTATTGTACCCTGGAGCGGCCACTCGTTATCCGGAAGCCAAACAGTCATTTTGCCATTTCTAGTTATTAATTAGGATTTTTAAAGAAATAATTATGACGTTTGTTTTTATTTGACTATTAACTACTGCTTCGAGTTGTGAGTACGCCCGATTCGAGGACTTTCTCACGTAATGTGGTCACACAAACCATGTCACCAGAGCTTAAAGGGGACCACTTGACCTCAGACTTACCCAGTTTCCTGGTGGATTCTTCTATTTAATTGTTGGACTTACGCTTCCTCCTTGCCCCTTTTAGTGTATTTGTTGACCGCATCTTGGTTCCTTGGTCCCTGACTGGACCCGTTCCTGTGATCACGATTCCTGTCCGCTGATTTGGCTTGATTCCTGCCCAATGTGTTTTCGGTTGTTGACCCGGCTACGTTCTACGGCCTTGTTGTTACCTACGTTGTCTGCGGGGTTTTGTTTCCTTGGCCTCTCCATCCCAACCCGCTGGCTCCTGAGTTTGACTTCTCTATGCTGTCCTGTCTGATCACCGGTGTTCCGGCTGCCTATGCTGAACGTTGCAGCTGCCAATTGGTCACAAGCTGTCTGGCAGGTTTTCCAATAAAATGAACAAAGTGAAATTAAATATTTGATTTATAAATGTGATACAGTTATTTTTCTTAAAACATAACCATTTCCTTTATGTTGATACATATCATACTGATAATAATGAGCTTCTGCTGTGGCAATGACCCGAATAAGCTACAACTGGAAACAGCACACATTAGACATTAGTGACTCAAATTATTTAATTCTGACTATGAGTTTAGCATGTAATCTTTATTTTCCGTACGGGATTATATTTTATACAGGTCGTTGTGTCCAATCCAAGCCCATCAACGTTCAAAAGCTGGTACTGGATGCCCCAGGACTAAAGACTTGGATGAGGAAGCGACCCCAAACTTACACCTGTGCATTATACTTAATGACGCAAAGAAGTGAGGGACAAATGTAATGATATATAAAGATCAAGTTTTTGTTGAGCGCATCTTGGTTCCTTGGTTCCTGACTCGGCCCGTTCCTGTGATCACCATTCCTGTCTCAGCTTGGCTCCTGCCCAATGGGTTTCCGGTTGCTGACCGGCTATGCCTTACGAGCTCATGATTGCCTTGTTGTTACCTACGTTGTCTGCGGTTTTGCCAGCCCGCCGGCTCCTGAGTTTGGCTCCTCCGCTGTCTTGTCTGAGCACCAGTATTCTGCCTGCCTATGCTGAACGTTACCGCTGCCAATTGGTCACAGGCTGTTCGGCAGGTTTTTCCACCAAAAAAAAAAGTGAAAATAAAATCTAACCAGTCTATGGAGTACAGAGCTTACTATAGTTATTCGCTACCATAATAACCTGTTAACAATTAAAGTGCCAGCATGCTGATCTATTGTGAGAGCAGCTGGTCAGCATCCAGAAAAAAAAAAAAACAGCCCGATCCCTGCTACTGTGCAGGGATCAGAAACTATGACATCATAGGAGAACCTAATGAACAAAACTTTTGGCCTAAAGCATTACGGACAACGAGCGTTATTCAAGAACAGCTGGAACGAAGCAAATTGCCCACACTTTTTCTAAGACCTTTAGAGGCACTCGTTCTACATAATTGATGCAGATGGTTTTAGATTTATTTTTTTTTACATTGGAGAAATTGCACCAAATGACATATGTGACAGGTGCAAGGCAAAAAAAAAAATAAAAAAGGAAGACAAACGATAATTTTCTGCAGCTGCCAAGAGATAAAGAAATTGTTTGAATGAACCAGGAAGCTGCCTGCAATCCAACCCTAAAATGATGTTTCCTTGTTTTAGCCAGAAACATCAGGAAATGTCTTAATTGTGTCTAAATCCGTCCTCCGCAAATCAAATGAATGAATGAGTTTAGGAAAAAAAAAATAGATAAATAATACACTTTATAATGAAAAGACGGATTTAGTGAATACCAAAAAAGATGTATTTTTGATAAATTTGGGTTCTCTAAATATATCGCTCTATTAGAGGAACGCGCTCTCGAGTATCGCAGGCTTCTGTACCAATCAGCAATGGGACATCGAATTAAACGGGAATTAAAATATGAATGTAGATAAATTTATTACATTTATTTTTATGTCGCCAGCAGAATCTGTAGCGCTGATGGAATACAAGATACTTTAAATTACAGAGCTGCTTATTTATTTTTTTTAAATAAAATAGAAGATCCTGAGCATTGCGGTTGGAGTCTAGAACTTTATGTCCCTTGAGGTCAATCATTTATTTTTAGGCCTAGTAGAATATTGAGGCCACATCGTCGACACCAAGGAGAAGTCAGCTTCATTAATTATGTGTGTTTTATACATTTGTGAACAGGGGAGAGATACACAATCCGGCCTGGGGCAGGTAAAGCCAAGTGGCCCCATCGGTCCCATCCTTGCCAATGGCACACGTGTTTACACACACATACATGCTCATGCTAACACATACACATGAAAACACACATACTTACACCTACTCTCACACTAATACACACTCCCTCTAACACACACTTACACATACACATTCATGCTTACACATACTCCTTTTCACACACATACATCATGCACACTACTCTTTTCACACACATACACATTCATGCTTACACATACTCCTTTTCACACACATACACATTCATGCTAACACATACTCTCTCTCATTCACACTTACACATACACATTCATGCTTACACATATTCCTTTTCACACACATACACATTCATGCTTACACATACTCCTTTTCACACACACTTACGCATACACATTCATGCTAAAACACGCACACATAAATATAAACACTCACACATACAGTCTCACGCTGTAAATAAATACAATATAAATACAATATACACAAAAATATATACATATAAATACATATATACAGTTTCACAGGTTGGTTGAGCAGATATAATAAAAACATTATATATGTAAAAATGATTTTTATTTTTTTTTTAAAAAGTATAATATTTTTGAAACAAAAGAAAGTCATCTGATACCAGTTATGAAAAAATGGTGGAAGCTCGCCTTTCATAATATAACTTTTTAATGGTACTCGTTGTAATAGTTATGGGAGCGTGATGGTGATGTTCCTGTTATGTAGAATAAAGAATTATTCGTTTTGGAGTAGCGCATTAGCCACTTCAATTTCCATCTGCATCCCATGCTATTAAAAAAGAAATGGCTGCTTACAGGAAGAGAGTCCTTTCCTTATGATTACATTTTATTTTTATTGAGACTGAAACGTTATAAAGAAATCATTTTTAAAAGGACGGGAATAGAGCAGGGTCACCGGGAAAATAGTTTGCGAACGTTCTCTTACAGTTAGTAGTTTGAACAGATTTTTTGGGGTGGCGAGAGGGACCAAAATATATAAGAAAAATATTTTTTTTTTGTTTGGTAATACCTACCTGTTTCATTACACAGTATATCACGAATATAATAGCGAAATTTAAGATGTGAATATGGCTGAATCTGAGCCAATTTGAATAAAAAAAAATTACTTATTTATATTATTTTCAGTGGTCATTACTGGATATTAAATGCCCCCCGTCCCTGACTTCAATTTGAAGTATTAAATTAATATTATTACAATATCTGTTTTTGTATGACCTTTGATGCTATTGTGAGCCTTTGTGAGCTGTTAGAATTAGATGTTTTAATTTAAACCAATTTTAATTTTTAACCAATTTCTGCTGTTTTATGGAGATACCTGTGACTTTTTGGCTGTAGAACCCTGTGATTACCCTCATACTTCTAGAAAAAAGGGGGTCGGGATTTTGTGCCCAAAGAAGGGACTGGTCTCATAAGAGAGAGACTTGGGAAGTTGATGATTTATGACAATCATTATATTTTGTTTCACAATGACATGGTACCGTACAACCAACTAGTGAACTAATGTATCTAAAAACATAAAACATCAGAGGGGTTTATGAAAGGGGTGTCAGGAACCTCCCCCAGGAATCGCTGCCGGAGTAATTGTTGGTCTATATAACACTGATCACCCATAACATTATGAACCCACCAAGAGGAATCATGGGGGCCAAGGCTCATTGATGCCCGTGGGGGGTGAAGGCTGGCCGTGGGGCGAAATCCAAAAGACGAGCGACCGGAGCTCAAATAGCTGAAAGAGTTACTGCCGGTTCTGATGAAAGGAGTCAGAACACGCAGAGCATCGCAGTTTGGGGGCCGCAGAGCAGTCAGGGAGCCCCCGCTGACCCCGTCCGCTCCAGAAAGCGCCTACAATGGGGACACGAGCAGAGGAACCGGACCGCGGAGCGATGGAAGAAGGCGGCCGGTCTGATGAATCCCGTTTTCTTTTACATCCCGTGGATGGCCGGGTGCGTCGCTGGAGAACACGCGGCACCGGGAGGCTTCCATGGGGGCCCCACCTCGCAGCTTACAGGACTTAAACGTCTCGGTGGTGGATACCACGGCGCAGCTTCAGAGGTCTAGTGGAGCCCAAGCCTCGATGGGTCAGAGGTTGTTTTGGAGGCAAAGGGGGGACCTACACAATATGAGGCAGGAGGTCATAATGTTATGGCTGATCGGTGTAAATAAAAGACAATAATAACCCCTTAAGGACAATGGGCGGTCCCTAAGCCCATTGAACACTATGAATTTTGAGCCCGTAGTCATTTAGGGGATAAAAAGTGTTGCACTGGCTTAAGTACCGTTGATACAGTTTGATTTTAAAGAAAGTTGTATATCTAAACATCTGCACATTTTTCTTTTTATTGCTAGTAACTGTTCTGGCAAATTGGTTTCAGGTGCAGGAGGTTAGAGAGACGGAGCTAAATAAACAAATTACATTTAATTAGTTATCCAAATGTTCTAGAATTTGAAAAAAAACGGCTGATGTACAATGTACACAGCCGCGGGAGTCATTTCTCCGAGACCTCACAAGCTGGTCGTTAAAAAGGTCGAGACAATGTGTCCAACTAAAGCTGGCGTGAATAAGTACAGTCGTTTTTGGTCTGGCAAAGAGCAATTTCTTTTTTTTTTTGTAATTTTGCGGATTATGGATGTAAAATAAATATCAGTACTGCAACAAAAAATAACACACTCTACATTCTATTTCGCGGACAAGCTTCCGAGAGTATCAAGCGTCCTTCATCAATTCATAAACAATACTAACCACAAAATAAAAAGTAAGTAATGAGCAGGAGTATAGGAGTTAAGGAGAATGATAGAAACAGAGAAGGTCACAGCGGTTTGAGGTGGTTGTAAATGAGTGTGAGAAGAACTTGGAGGGATTAGAGGGAGTGAGGGTGAGAATGGCATTGTTAAAATACAATTAAAATACAAACTCATACAAATATCAGACAAATAAACAAAGTGAAGCACGTTCAATAAGGAGAATGGATAAATTAGAATAAAATAATGAAAATGTGACAAGTTCTGGTAATGTGAAGGAATCCAGTGTCCTCGGTGCTGAGTTTATCGTCTTTATTTGAAATGTTTTTTCGGCTTTGTGTGCGGTTGAAGTTCCTTTTCAGTACTTTTATTTTGAGGTCCTCAATGGAGTGGCCCCTCCGGGTGAAGTGGTGGCCAGTTGTGGTGCTGTTATTATTCTTCATTATGTCTATGTAGGTTCATCCTTTGGTTCCGTTCCTTGCTCGGTTTCTGGATCATTATACACAACATTTGCAGATGTACATGATGATCGCTTGATGTATGGTTTGTTGTAGTGACGGGCAGTGTTGGCATTACAGATGTGTTGATAATAGTTTGCGAGATATATTCCATGGCTTGGTGCTATTATTAAAAATGTCTGGTTCTTTAAGCCATGTTCTATGGACCAGTTGAGGGGTTGTTGAGGTTGAGGGGCTGTCTGAAGGCCAGGATTATGGACACCAAGAACTCTTTAGGCACTCTTATGGACACCAAGAACTCTTTGGGCACTCTTATGGACACAAAGAACTCTTTGGGCACTCTTATGGACACCAAGAACTCTTTAGGCACAATTATGGACACAAAGAACTCTTTAGGCACTCTTTGGCCAACTCCGATGCTTTATTGGATGTGGACAGATCCGTGGGGTAGATGGGACCTCAGGGAACAGGAAAGTCCCAGAGCGATCAGGCAAATTTGATAAATAGAATCCAGAATACACAGTCATCCCCACGGTTACTCTTACACAGGACATGGGCGGATCATCTATTTTTGTTAAACTAGTTGTTTTCATGTTATCGGTTTCTCTTTCACCTACAAACAAAAGATTAAGACCCTGCGTCTAACGAACGATATCGAACTGAGCCCCAGTAAGCTTCCCATGCAACAATAACCTAGTTGGCCCTGTACAATGTGTAGTTAAATCAAGGAGACCTTTTCCTTACTGATTGAACTTTGCATAACGCGAGCTCCACTTAATTTCGAATATTTTTGCTCTAGCGATCCGTGTAAAGCTTTATTCGGGAGAAAAGTTTTAAACTTGGTCAAACTTTGTCCAGTCGTTCGCAATTTTAGTATTCAATTTGTCATTTTTATGTACTGCCGTCTAGAATCCCGTCACCTGCTGGCAATACTCGCTCCCTAATAGAAAAAAAAGGCTAAACGCTTCCAGAAACAAATGTTTCCGATTTCGCGTCTTTTCCGTCAACTTCTTTCATCTCTTCCGAAAATATCCCTGATTTATACAAAGCCTACGAAATTGGGCATTTTGAAGTAAAGTGCTTTTCCAATTTTTCTCTCTGTTTCTTTTCGGTTTAACCTCTGTCCTCGCCTCGAGCCCGTACTCTGTTTCGATACATCTGACCTGTCTTCTAGTCCTGCCTCAAACCACAACTCATGCACCGAAAAAAAAAATAAATAAATCCCTGACTCGATAGAAAAATAAATAAATAAATAAAAGCTCGCTTTGATAACATCAATCTATTAAATTAAAAAGAAAAAAAAGCAATTATTTTTGAAGTATTGCCCGAGCATTTTCTACTGTACACAATGCTATTGTAGTCCTCGCTATGATTTTGGTTTTGAGTGGTACTGAGTCATACACAGACTAAAAATCCAGTAGAGATATTGATGTTTCAAGTACTGCATTTAACTGAAAAAGGGGAAAAATGGGACATGTATATTGAAGTACGAAAATACAGTGTTTGAGCTGGGATGGACGTAAATGACCTCTTCTTAACTAAAAGTTGGAAAAAGAATAGTTTTCAATGGCTCAGCACAACCGGATAGCTCCCAAATGTTGAGTTTAGTTTATACAGTCCCAAAATCTTCATGTCCCTTTCTTCTCCTCTGATGCCCCTCTTAACGTCCTACTCAGTTGTCTAAATACAATATATTGTTCACAAAAGACACACAAAAGCGTAACAAGAACCTCTTTTCAGGATCTTGTGCCGCATTTAGGCAGTGATGACCCCAGCCCGTGCTTGGCCCAGGACTGACCCAGGGCATCTTCACCAGCAGCCCCCTCATATCTATCCAGTCACAGAGGACCTCTTCCTTCACTTCAGATTTGCTTTCTGTAGAGCCTCTGTATATGGCCCTGGTAGTACAACTAGGCCACTTTCAAGGGAGATCTTTAATCTCCTCTGCTGGCCCTTTGAGGGCTGTAGTGCTCTAGGGAGACTAAATGCCAGGTAGGAAGACCGACCCCTAGCGAAGCGGCCAGAATATGCCACTGAGTCCAATGTCAGGAGAAGCAGTGGCGTCACAACCCGGGCGACACCTTACAGGGGGTAACACCACACCAGTCAATCCTCCAGGTCGCGGGAGCGGGGCGTGTCAAAGGGGGGTGTTTCCCGCTGCCGTCAGCGGGAACTCCCCCGACGTCAGCGGGACCACTCACCAACGTCAGTGACACCGTGTGTCATTGCACCGGGTGACACCAACCCTAGTGACGCCACTGTGTAGAAGTGCGATTTGAAGCCAAGCCTTCCATGGCAGGGGAGTCCGGGGGTCTGCTTAGCCACAGACCACCTTGTACCTCCTCCAGCTCTAATATTTAGTAGCCATTCAGCTACCAAAAGCTAGAAAAACAACTCAGCCAGATGGTCCTTTACTTTAATAAAAACATGGCACCCTAGAATTTGAAAGCAAATAAGAGCCCACCAACTCTTCTCATTTACTTATTCACTACCCTCGTAGATAAAAAATACTTTGTTCACATCTATGTTTCTTATTCATTATAATTACAGACTATGAGCTCTTCTCCTGGTATTTCCCCACCTTCTAATTATACATATCTCTTCTACTTTGGGCACCCCCTTAAGTATTTAAATTTTATTATTGTTAGCTACATGTGGAGGAAAAAAGGGTAACATACTTTGACATGTGAATAGAAGAATAAATATATTGCTGATGGATGTTCACTGTAATATTGTTATTGATTTACAGTAGGGAGCCAACAATTGTCAGGTTTTGAATGACCCTTGCGTGTACCTTCTGAGCCCTTCGGGGTAGCTGACTGCCAACGCCATATCACAACATATAATGCGATCTGTCAAGACTCAACATTTTCCTTTTCAACATCACTGTGTAATTATTTGAACAGAAGAAATTTGCTGTAGAGTCGCGCATGGCTTTTTTTTTTTTGTAGTGACATGTCTGTTGGAAATACTGTTCTCGTAAGTAGCATATGGAACAGGGGGACATGCATTGTATTCAATACAATAGAAGAGAAGGTATACATTTATAATGTTATATCATAATAGTATTTAAGTATATGTTAGATCTATGCTTAAGGACTTAGCAATTATCTTTCTTTAGAGTTCGGAAAAATCACTGTACTCCCGGAAAGTGCTAAACAACACGAGAGAGAAAAGTGCACCGTGATCAAAGTGTGGCCGAAAAGGGCATCGTTAGTGTTATTCTACACATCGTTAGTCTTCCTCTACACCAAGCATGAGTCACTGAAATCAGAACCTTTGGCCTTTTCTGGAATACGAATTCATCACAATCTAAAGTCTTAGTATCGGTTAAAAAATATAGACTTCATGTAAAGCAATTTTTTTCATTAATTGAAAGCTATGAAAATACTTTTGACTTTTTAAAGAAACTTTTGGGTCTGTTCACTAAGAACGGAAGTGGTCCGTCGAGTTAAAGGTGAGCTTGACAGGTTGCCCTGCTAACACTTGAAAATGGCATCTATATTCACAAATATGCGAGTTGTTTGCGAGGGCATGTGAGTGCTTGCGGTTTTACATTTTGCGAGTTTCAGGCAAGGGCATTCAAGTTGAATTAAAACTTGTCTCTGCGTCACTCCTGACTGTGCCTGGTGGAATAAAAAATAAATAAAACGCATAGGGGGCACCTATGCCCCCACTCCATGCCCTTTGTTGTTAAGAAGGATATCCCCCTTCCTTTTGGAAGCCGGGTTTAGGTCTTTTCTATTTTAATTAAGCTTGGTTTTCATTATTTTTTTTATAGCGACAACTTTTTAAGCCAAAAATGGTGACTGGCCTATAAATGGTGAAGTGAATATACAGGTTCCGCAGTTAAGCATGCGGCTCCTTACTGGCATTGTGTGATTTATTACGGGACAGGTAACGGAGACATTCTTTACAATCTGTTAAAGGGTTAAAATTTAAGAACAACAACAACAACAAAAAACGGCTATCATGAGCAAATGTCATCCTTGATCTGAACAAATGGCATCTATTTAAATAATGCCAAATTTAAGTAAACCAGCAGAGGGTAGGAGAAAGGCTGCTTGCTCGGATAGTTTCTGGCATTAGGAGGTGCAGATACGATGTATCCAGATGGTACACGCGTTGCATTTCACTGTCATGTGAATGTGTGAGTATGTGTGTGCGTGTGTATATGTGTCTGTGTTTGTTACACTGTATAACTCGACTAATCTGCAATAATTCTACATTAACCCTACAAGTCGGGGAAAAAAAGGTTTTCTCCATCAATTTTTGCTTAACCTTTGGATTCTCAGACTATCCCAATACAAACACTAACAGAATTTCCGTGGACATTTTAAATATTATATTATATATTCTAAGAGAAACGAGCAAGGAAACCCAAGTATAAACGCTGCTGGATTTTTCTTCCCTCTGTAATCATTTAAGTGAAGAACATTTTAAAGCCCTAAACGCTCAGCAAGTCTGAATATTTTTTATGGAAAGAAAAAAAAAACTTCCATTCTACCCCCCAGCAGATGATATATGGATTGAAAGTAATAGATTTTAGGAAGAGGGCTGCCGCTGTGCACTCCGTGTCAGTTCCGAATTGTCTAAATGCAATCAACAGTGTCAATAGTCACCAAATACATTGAGCGATGTACCCTCGATGCCCGGATCACCCCCCCCCAACCAATTTAACGACCCAATATTTTACACCACACCAAACTTGGGGTAGAAAAGGCCACAGGCGATTTATCTATTTAACTGAGCCATTGCCACGCAACTTTAACCAAAGCTAGGTGCGTTACCAGGGCAATGACTACCAAAGTGAACACCAATAATTAACATAAATAGTTAACATGAATAAATAACAAACAAAAACGCCCCTAAGCTTACCGGGCTATCCAGGTACCACCAACACAGGTGAGGAAAAACCTGGATGCCCAACCACAGACACGAGGCTCCGAGCGCCAGTGCGCCACCTCCCACCGAAATGCCGCCAAAATGATCTCCCCCGGAGCAGTAATTCCCTAGATGCCTGGTAAGCTTTCACCACCCACTGTGACCAAATTAACTGCCCACCTAAATGCCCCAAAATAGGGAAGGAAGGTAGGGACAAACTACACGTGGTGGGGTGACACACAAAATGGCTTCTATCCTAATGACACCTGCCCTTAAATAACATCTCCAGCCCAAGAAATGCCGTCAGGCCTAGCACTACTCGGCATCCCAGTGAAGGCCCACTCCAGTCCATTCTGGCCCCCCGTGGGCATATCTGGGAACTCTCCGGGGGAGGGGTCTTGACATGCCCATTTTCGCTTTAAATGGGGGTGTTTCCTGCCGCCCACCGACATCAGTGGGACCTCCCACCAGTTCTGGCCGCGTCCCGCAAGGAAAGGCTCCGGGTAGCCATAGCCCAGAAGTTCCCAGGTATCCCCGTGGGCATCAGGAACAACAAGGAAACCATACCACAATTCCAAGAAAGAACAGAGAAACAAAGAGTTCTAAAAACCTATATCTCATTCACGCGCAGCACTGTCCCCATTCTTTCACATAGCTGGAATGGGATTTAGAGAGAAGTTCTGGATAGGTTTGTACAGATGTAAGACTTTTAAAAGTCACCCTTTATGTACAAGACGTTGAGATGTTCAATAACATAACATGATCCACACCTCTTCACCAGATAGTTGACCTTTTTTTAAAATAAAAAGGATCTGGGTTCTTTTTCACATTTGGAGATACTGATTTATCCGCATCTAAGGTGTCTGTGAACTTCAAGCCACGGGGCATGAAAAACAACTTTAAAAGGTTGCTGCCTTTATTTATTTTCAGATCAGGAACTTAAAAGTATCTCTGGGGGGGAAAACGAGAGCAGCTTCTGAACAAAGTCCCGAGTTCAAGAGACATTCAGCCCCCAAAACCGCATCTTTAAAAATGATTAATGCTCGCGATGTTAGAAAGAAAGTACTTAACACATGTTTTCCCGTTAAAAGTCACTGATTTACTTGGAATGCGTGGAAATACAGTATTATTTTCCGGTTGAAGCATTTATACTGTAGAGCCAAATTTTGTTTGTTAAACCCTTGTAGTTTAACCCAAAAAGCCCAAGGCAACAATTGAAAACCCTGCAGGTTCCTTGAATCTCACTCGGAACAACCATTTAATCTCACAGTCCAATCTAAATTGTGTGTAACATCTATGATATTCTCTACAGACTGCTCTGGGTAACCAATGTCTGAATGCTAGTATACAATATTTACTATAAGGACAAAAGTATTGGGACGCCTGACCATTGCACCAACAGGGACTTTGATGACATCACATTCTAAACACATAGACATAAATATGATTTTGGAGAGTTTCTGTGGGAATTTGTCAATCTGTCAGGTTCTTCCACCCCAAACTCACCCAACCATGTCTTTATGGAGCTTGCTTTGTGCTCCGGGACGCAGTCATGCTGGATCTTCCCCAAATTGTTCCCACCAACAATGTATTGAAGACAGAGTCCAACTCATTTCCCTTATCATCCCACAGACAACCTTATTCCATGTATTTTTATTATTAAACCTTTTTTCTATTATATTTTCAGAATTTAGATTTTTTTTAAATATTGTCATAGTTTTATTTATAGGCTCCCTTTGTCAGCGGCACTCTTTAGCTTTCACAATGTTCTTGTACCAGGCAGCTTACAGAAATAGAACAATCTAAAACGTTGCTTTTTTTTTTTACCCTGTTTGAAAGTCCTTGTCAAGGTCTAATAAAAAAAAAAATTTTAAGCGTTAAAAACGCAGTCATTGAAATCGCTCAAATCAATAAGCAGTCTGTGCTATTGTGAGGGGAAATGGATATTTGTTCTAACCTTCAATGTCCTTGCTTTTTGGCATTTTTCCCTTTTTTACATTTGGTATCTTTCAGTTTGCTATGATGTAAAAAAAAAAAAAACCACAAACACTTAAGTAGCACTCGGCTCTCACTCTGCCGGCCAATTTAGGTACAACGTCCACGCTTTTTGCTTTTGTTTCACAACCCTGACTTTAAGAAATACTTTATTTTGATCAATATATACATTTATAAAACTCAATGAATATTTCATTATTATTATTTGAGTAATAAATAAAATTAGTTAATGGTATCGTTAGGGTATCGTGAATATGGGTAGCAGCCACTAGGGTCTGGAGGTGGTGGTCTGGTTCCTCCTTCTGTCCACCATCTGCTGTTCTAGAGCAATGAGGTATGATGTCATAAGCCAAAACCTTGCATTGAATGGCATCCAGACTGTGAAAGAGAAAACTTTAGTGGTCTTTGCCGGTGACTGCATAGACCTCCACTGATTGGAAAAACATGGAAGAATGAGGCTCTCTGGAGCAGGTACAATTGCATAGGGGGCATAGTGGGGCTTCTAGGGAAAACTTGCCCCAGGCTTCATTATTTTTAAAGACGGCCAATATATGTATATTTTGAGGACAGTTGCATGACTGCTTAGGCCAATAGCATGCAGACAGATATCAGCAGAATAACTCCTCCCAAAAGACACCAGACACAAATATGCGGGCAAGGGCCTGGGCACAGCTTTATTGAACACATATTCACCGGCAGGCCAACTAAAGGACATTAACCACCTGCCAGCTGATGGCTGATTGAGCACATTAGGCAGTTACGCCCAACCAATACACCAAGAGCTTCAAACCAGTATGGCACCTCAGCTTGGCTTGGTCACTGGCTTGGTCTCTCCCAATCTCCGCAGTTGCGCATGCCATGTAGTCCTCCAGGCGCTGGCAAGGTGACCACACACTGCAGCTGTGACTGAACAGAATATTAATCCATATTAATCACCAGAGAAATTGAGGAATAAACCACTGTCAGCTGACGACCATTTTAGTGCGTCAAGCAGATAGACCCATCATATTCACCAAGAGCTTCAAACCAGTTGTATCGGCCACCACTGGCTTGGTCTCTCCCAGTTTCCGCTGTTGCAGAAATACCAATAATAGTCTTCTTAGCAAAGGTTGGGAAAGTTCCAGATCTTCTCCCTGCCTGGTCCTGGTTGAAAAGGAAGTCAGAAATCGCCACCTCTGTTTATATACCTGCTTCCCCATTGGTTCGGGGGGGCATTCCCACCATTGATTCATGTGATTAAATTTAAACACCTGTTTCAGGGGGGTGTGGCTAGAGGAAGGAAGGGGCATGGTTGGCCCTGGGAGGGGGTGTGACTAACAGGGACCCCCTGTAGCTTCAATGACCTATTTGCATATGGTGAATGATGATGATGTCACACACCTGCAAATTTAAACCCTCTGCAGTTTTGTCATCATCGGTTTAAGATTTCGTTTTAAACTGTAGGATTTAATTTCATTCGCCTGGTGGTCAACGGTTGGCCTCCTCATAAAGTCATGCATAACCACAGAGAACAGAGTAAAGGCTGTAATCAATAACAAAAGCAATTAACTAGATTAATACGCTTAAAACACACAATACTTTACATAATGAATAAATATATTTTATGGCGCTGATCTGTGTGTCTGCCTGTGCAGAGAATAGACTTTAAATAGTGTCGGCACAGATGGTTACTAAATTAATAATCACAACTACAGTATTGTGTCACCAAATAAAAGCATAAATCTTACAAACAAAAGCAAGATCAAAAATGTGAGCGCAGTCAGTGATCTCATTCTCCGTCGATGCGTAGAATTTAGAAATTGTCGCATCGTTAGTTATTGTAACCAGTTTGGGGAGAGGGGGTGATTTAGGGAAATGGGAAATGGAAGCGGGTATCTGCGCATGGCGGGGAATTCAAAATCAAGAAGGAGGGAGAAGTAAGGACTGAATGAACATAAAGCGGTAAGGCAGCAATGAACGAGGATCCAGGGAGTAATCAGTCCAAGCTCTGGAAGGAAAGAGGAAAACATTATTGTATATAATTATTACTATCGTTATTAGGTTTTTTTTTCTATGGCGCCAGCTATTTCGGGCAAAACTCCTTACAGTCCGTAAACGCAAAGGGACCGAAAAAACTTGGACTGAGACTGACAACCTAGTCCATTATTTAAAGAGCGCCCTGCTCGCAAGCGTACTATGAGACAGAAGGTTCTAGAATGGGGAATGAGAAGCAGAAGTGAGAGGTAGAGAGAGAGAGAGAGGAGAGAGTGTATGTGTGTGTGTGTGTGATATATATATTATATATTATATATACAGTATATATTAATGTATGGTGATAGCGTCTGAGCATATTGTGTTAGAGTGAGTGTGTGTGATTATATGGTGCTAGTGTGTGAGCGCATTGTGTAAGTGTGTGTGTTAGTGTAAAGTTTGAGGAAAAGTTTACAGACAGCCTCTTGTCATTTTGTATAAAGGGACTTCACCTTCTAAATGTCCTATATAAGAAATGCCGGTATTACATGGCACAAAAATCTCACGTGTACCGGGGTTGGGGTCCTTCATCCAAGAAACTTTCCCTACATAAATCTAAATTCAATTTGCCCTACTGATGCCATCTGTATCAATTAGTTGTATATGTTTTTTAAATGTATCCAAGAGGAATATTTTTGTCTTATCCTTGGTAACATAATCCCAACTGGTGAATATCTCGTACCGGCTGCAGATAAGGGCCACTTGGACCAATCTTCCATCGATTCCATTCGACCTCAGATCACACTTGGTATGATACACCGTAACGTCAGACCATGTAGACTGCAGTCGATTGCGAGAAGACACTTTGTATAAGTTTTTCTGATCTACACTAGAAGCCATAGCCTGGCCGGCGTTGTGGCTAATTGTCTGGCCCGCGTCTCTCCAGTTTATATGGGACCAACAAATAGCTTGAGGCTGAGGGCTAGAATAAAGGTCTCATCATCCAGAACCGGCAATATACCATGAAATCAGCCCAAATCCCTTCCAATGAGTAATATACCACTGCAGACGTCTTGTATCTGTAAAAAGAACTTGAATTAATATGAATTCTGTAGAAACCCTCGTGAGATCAATACGTTTGTACAGCTGCCAAACTGATAAGACTTTTTTTTTGTTGGCAGGAGGAAGAATCTTCTAAATCACGGTGAGACAGACACGTGCACCTCACTGATTAACCAACGCTCCGTGAGAACCTTCATATCGGCAATACAGAACCTTGATAAATTCTTATTCCGCAGGAGAACTACAATCATTAGCGAAGACTGCGATCGCGGGGGAATCGCTCGAAGCCGGGGGTTATATCGAAAATTGACTTTATCTGTTTTATTATTATGATTCGGCAAAATGTTTAGTATTCCGCTGAACCCGGCAAGATGTATCTTGTTATCTCTTTGTATCTTTCACACACTATGTATCTTGTTCTTACTTATTCTGCTTTGCGTGTCATCCTCTCTCTCTTCTAAAACGTGAATTGCTCTGACCAACTGTACTTTAATAATCCCGTTATCATTTCAAACCACATGTAAAATGTAAAGTAAGTTCCGCACACACCGGAAACTTTGATCTCCTACTAATTTGCTATAATCCTAATAGAAAATACCTACACGGGGGGGGGGGGGGGGGCTGCTTCCGAGCTGAGGTCTGCAACTACTCTCCGCCAAGGAAATTTACTGTCTAATCAGTACGGTAATTAACATGCAAATAATTTTTTTTTCCCAATCTGAATTCCCTCACCATCCATGAAGAGTAGAACATCTTAAAATTCTAATCCTTTGGGTTGCGGCAGGTATTATTAGTGTGGGGATGCTCAAGCTAGCAAGAACCCAAAGTTCCAAATTCTCATTTATGCTAATTATATTTCCATGTAAAGCTATAGTAACGAGCTACACAAATGGGGTTTCGCAGCTGTCGGCAAAATCCTTTCTGCCGTTCTTCTTCTTTTTTCAGAGTTTGTGGTCTTAGAATGGCCGGTGTGAAATTAGCATTTAGAGATTCTACAGCATTTGTCTATGGAGAAAAGTTATGACCCTTTTTTTATTTGAAAGTATATCAATTCAATAATTTAGTGTCGTACACAAGTGTAGACCCATTGATTAGATATCTCTGTGGGATGTGTGAGGCCATGAACGTTTCAGAGAGGAACATGTGAATGAAACACCTTATTCACATTTGTATGGTGGTAGAGTGGTGGTCCAAGTCATATGGAGCCGTCTACAAGAGACTGGCTGCTGAGACCCGAGGAATGGTATTGGTATCTGAATTCATCTCTGGGGGTAAAACCAAAAAGGTGTGAAAGAAATATTGAACTTATGGACCCAGGGGGCCATTAGGTTGAGTGCTTAGCACAAGTGCCGCCATGTTTGTCCTGTTACTATCCTCGTGAGAATGTTCATTTGTAGGTGAGAAAGAATGTAGGGAGAATGGTTAAAACATAAATTAAATGGACAAACAGGTGTTCTTGTTTCAAGGTCTCGGCATTAATCCTAGGACATATCGGCAATATTCGGTATCAAGAAAGCGAAGACTCCCGTTCTCCCTACATTCTTTCTCACCTACTTGGCTCAGTTTCTATTGTTCCTGGCCCTTCGTTGATCTTCTGGAAAAGATGATTACTACTTAAACTTTCAAGTATGTTTAGAAGTTTCTTAGGTAGGACGCTTGTTCCTGTAGAAGAAGCATGTTCCAAATGCGTTCCTCAAAGAGCTGAACGGATTAAGAGGAAGATGTCATGCAAGATGTCATGCAACGTGACATTCGCGTGAAGAATCCAAAGTTATTGGACTTTCGACAAAGCATTCCTCGGGCAAATGAGTCCAGAACTTAAATACTAGAGTCTTGCCAGAACTGCATCCCACTAGCGGCGTTTCTGTATTTAGTTCCACCGCATCGAGGACCTAATGGCACTCGCGTGGCTTTGTTTCCTATATGAGCCTTGCAGAGATACCAGAACAGATTGTGGAGAGCACTTTGTTCAAGTTTCCCAGTAAACATATTCACTCCTGCATTCAGTACTGGGTATTGTAACAATGTAACACTAATTTTATTTTCCATGGTTGTGGTTTATAGGTTCTTCATACAGTAAAAGACCGAGCGTAAAACTCAAATGAAGTTCTCTTTCCGCCTATCCATCAATAGTTTGTTTTAATTTTACATTACCACTTGGAAGCCGAGAACAAATCAGGCGTAATAGAATTCTACGGTCTTAATAAACATGGTCTAGGAAGCTGCAGGGTACCTACAAGGAAAGTACAAGCTATTATACGTTTACGGACCATTTATACAATAGGCTATCAGGAAAATAACCTCTCTGCTGTTTTTCCTACGCCTCAGGGACAGACACCATTAGAAGCAATCGAACAAGGGTGTAATGACGAGATTAATGTCACATGGAAAGACTTTACTTCTAATCACATTAAAACCAGAGGGGGGAGTAGTATTAGGGGTTAAGGTGGTCTTCTAGAGAGCCAAGAGAGCTGTGTTGACGGGGAGGGGGTGATTTAAAATCCTACAGCGAGCAGAGTATAGCACGATGCATTTAGACAATTGGCAAGATGTGTGAAGCATCAGAAATCCAGTTAATGAGAAAATAAACACGAATCACTAAGGGATAAAACGAATAGAAAAATAATTCTCTCTGCTTTACTCTTTGGAAGCCAATTTATTACCAAGGTAAGAATAATATTCCTCCAGCTTGATTATAAGACTTGATAAGTGATTTATTTTTTTTACATGGAAACATAGAATTTGCTGGCAGATCAGACCCATTCGGCCCCCTCTAGTCTGCACGTTTTTCCTGATACGTTTTTTTTCTCATGATAGTTATCGTGGGAAAACTCACACCGATTGTTGTAGGTTGGAATCTTGAGCCAACAAAGATGCTGTAAATAACTGAAGTTATAATTATTCACAATTAAATTAATAATTCCCCCACCTCGAACTGAAGACAGGCATCCTGTGATGGCCAATATGTGGTTGGTCAGCTCCTGTGCTCAGGAGGTTCTTCTCCTTCCACTCTGTATAGGCAGACATGGAAGGTTCTATTGAAGAACCCAGGCACCTAATGTGTTCTGGATGCTTTGTGGTTTGCTGGGAACCACATTATCCTGAGTAGGGAACAGATCACTGTCTGAGACTGTCAAAGGCTGACCCTCAGCTTGCATAAAAAAAAAATCTGATCAAGGATTAAGCCCAAGACCTTGCTCTCGGATCTGTATGTTCTGTCTTTGAATAAACCGAATCAAGCCTGGCGCAGTGGCTTCCATAACCTTAATGCCCACCGACTCAGGTAGGCACAATTTAGTAAGCGGAGTATCCTATAGAATAAGATACAGATAGGATAAGACAATACCCCAATATGAATGGAAGTGAGGGTTTATGGGTCATGATGGGGTAACCATCGACCAATAAGTAGGATGCCTCCCAATATTTGTTCTACTGTTCTCATCGTCCTCTACTTTCACCCTAACCCCTATAACCCTCTTTTTTCATAACTTCTTGTTTCCTATTCTAGTTTATTATAAAAAAAAAAATAAAGATTTTAAAGTTACACTGCAATCCGTTTACCCTTTTTTTGAAGCACCTATTTAAACAAAGGTACCTTGATCCACGCCCAAGATACAGTTGCCTGATGGGACCACGTGTCCCTGATTTTGTGGTCACAAGAAGTACGTTTTGGAGCAATTTTTAACAAAATAAACAGACTGTTTGTGCTAGTTGGTCCACATTGGCTCCGGTCTTATTTTTCTAACCATTTTCTGATTTACTTATCTTGTTTAGCTCTTCTACCAAGTTGTTTTCAGTTGTCTTGATTCCTCTCCAACTAACTACACGACTTTAGCTTTTAACCTGCAAAATATAAACGTGAATTTTCCATGTCGGATCTTTGCGTGCAGATTTTAATCTCTCTTTTATACCGCCTTATAAAATGCCTTATCCATTAATGTTCTTCTTTCTGACTTCTTGGTGGGACAGATGCTTATTGATTTAGGATACTCCAGTCGACGAATTTACTAGTGTGGCAGCTCATTAAAACTCATCTAATTAGCATATTAATGATCTATAATTTTGTCTTAATTAAGATTCCTAAATTGAGTTTATTTTTAATTCTAAACGTAGCCCGTGGACATAACCAAATGAAGTCGTGCCAAAATCTAATATACATAACATGCTTGCGTTTGGTGTATTAATGACTGATTTGTTGCAGTTTAAGGACTTCAGTAATGGTTTTCCAGAATGCGCAATGTTCCAGATTAGAATTCTCATTACAGACCCTCTGTTCCTATAACATCTAACAACTCTTTTCGAACAATACCGCACTTTATCCTCTGCAAGTTTCCCAACCGCCAGTAACGTTGCTAATTTAAAAAATTACTTTGGGGAGAGATACATCAAGGATCCTCGATAAAAGTTCTATTAACAGCACAAACGTTGACACACAGGTGTTTTATGGTCAAAAAGAAATTGAGATTTATGAACATGAATTTTACTTTAATGAGATGGCTAATGAGATTAGACAGAAGGTGCGAATATTTTCCACGGTGCTTGCGAAAGATTACGAGATGGCTGACAGCAATCAAATAAATATTAATAAAATATTACAGTTAGCTGGCAATACAAAGAAAAATAAAAAATGTTATGGTTCAAGAGGGTAAAACGTTAAGATCAGCCGGGCATTTGGATGTTAAAAAAGGTGGCCAAATGGACCATTCTGCCCAGGACGTGGGCAGAAAAGGTCATGTGAAGTGCTGCCCCCTGCAGTATGTGGGATGTATAAACTCATAAAAGGAAATCGGTTAGTCCGTTATACATCACTCATACTGTAGGGGGCAGCACTTTACATGTGAAATGTATATATCCTGTAAAAAAAAAATGGCTGATGTAGTAATGTTGCTGTTTTGCCGGGTTCATGTAAATAAATAACTATATTTAAATTGGGTCTGCTTATCTGCATTTTTGGAATAAATAATACGTTTTTTGAGCGCCTCTTAGAGAGACACAAAGGTTAGAATTTCAACGAAAAAAAATACTTTTAGCAGCAAAATAAAAAATGACAGAATTATGCAAATGTGTATAATATCAGTAATAATACGTCTTTGGAATGTATAATTATCTCCTGTAGAGTTATCAGAATCTAACCTCTCTCTTAGTTCCGAGTGTACTTAAATCATATTAACTCAAACACAGAAGCCACCTGCGGTTTAATCAAACGGAGCTAAAAGTTTCGGCTGTCAGAAATAAAAGTAGCTCGAAGACACGAGAACAAAGGTGGCTCGAGAAATGGAAGAAAAAAAGCTGCCGGTTTCACAGCGTAAACCGACGTAGATGGATGTTAGATGGAGTGAATGTATTTGAAAGAAGTTAAACTTGATGGACGGATGTCTCTTTTTAACCTCACTATGTCATTCTGTCTTTTATTTTGTGACGGACGGAATGCACCCTTTTGTACAAATGCTGCTAAAAACATCCAACGATGCCCGGGAAATTCACTCCACTCAATCTGTCAATCTTTCTTAAGGACTGAACGTTTGAGCTGCGTATTTCCTTCCGTTTGAAAGTGAAACTGTTACACGTTTTAGAATAACTAAATTTATTTATCAAAATGACCTGTATGTTGTTGTTCTTATTTTTCAATCAATGTAATTGCTTTGGTGCTATATTGTTTCAAAGAAAGACGCCATTTTGACATACATTACATATTGAAATGTTTCCATTATATCCCCCCCTTTCTCTTCAAGCTTTGTAGGGTGGGAATCCTTAGTGTTTCCTAACCAACTTGCAAACTATGTAGCATTTATGTACTTTGATTTATAAAAGAATATGTTTTATTTTCTGGAGACAGGTTCGATGGTCTTGTATACTCTGTGTAATCTCTGGAGTTTTGGCTAAATGATAGTCCTGGTCAGCTAAATGCCCTGATATTAAGCTGCACATCCCTCACCCCCATGTGGCTGGTGGCCAGCCGTTATAGTTATGGACTAGAACTGATACTGATACAGATTGACTTATAAAGAAACGCAATTGGACACAAGAAGATGTGTAATAAGGCTGGTGTTCCATGGTGGTCCATGCATGGTCTATTTGTCTATGATTGTTTCTCTCAGGATTTTGACACATACAATTGATACAATCTGGGCATAAAAACTGTCAAATTTGGCAATAATAGATGACTTTCTGAATCCTATTAGCTAATTATGCAAGAATATATCACTCTGCACTTTCCTGCCTTTCCCATGCGTTTGAATCTCATTAGTGGCCTTTTATGTTTCATGTTGCCCGTCTTCTTCTACTTTGGATTTCCTAAAGCCGACATATGGTCTGCTTCCTTGCTTTGGTCATCTGCCTACCAACTCTGGGCCTGTTATCATACTGTTTGCTACCTCCCTCTACCGCTCTCCTTTAATCAATGCACCCACCTTTAGTGTCAACTTCCGCCATTACTTACCAGTTTTCCATATCATGGTCCCAATATATTGGATGAGATGCTGCATGCCTGAAAGTGGAAACTAGATGTGTAATTCTGTTGTGGTTTGGAAATTTGTATTTTTTATCTCCACATTAGGGCAACTCCAAATATTTCAGTAGACTTTAATGTTTAATTTATCTGGATTTGTACTGTGGTTCTGCGGCTGTTCCGTGTGAATGTACTTCATTTTCTGGAAGTCATTATTGTATCATGCTTTATTTTAAGTTGGTTAATAATTTAGGTTTGGTGCATGTTACCTACCTCTTACAGTAGTGAGGGAGTAGTAGAAAGACAAAGGAGAGATGTAGGAAGAAAAGGGAAAGATAAAGAGAAAAGAGAGAAATGGGATAAAGAAAAATGGGAGTGATAGAGAGAAAAGGGAAAAATGAAGAGAAAGAGGAGAAAAAAGGGAGATAGGGGAGACATCATGAGAAAAGGGGTGTGGGGTGTGCAACCTATGATCTATGCCTGAAATTTAGAGTTTCCATGCATTATTTGTTTAATCTATACCTTCATTTCTGAATATGTATGTGATTTTTTTCAGTTGATCTATACCTGCAAGGTTGGGTTTGTGTGTTATTCAGTTGATCTATACCTGCAATGTTATGTTTCCACATGTTATTCATTTATTACATATCTGCAAATGCAGGATTTGTATGTCATATTCAGTTGATCTATACCTGCAATTAGGTGTTTCTTGTGTTGTATATTTGATCTATACCTGAAGGTAAAACCGATTTTCAACAGACACAGGTTAACAACAAATATTCCTTTATGGAAACCCAGACCACTGAAGGACAGTTGAATTTGCTTGGTAGTTGTTGTATTACAAATTACCTTGAAAGAGTATGAAGACAATCGCTGCTGTATTTATTGGAAATTTGGTAGTTCCTCAAAAGTGCAGCTTTCTACAAGAACACTGATCATTTTCTCATATGATGCAATTCTAAGGAAACAGAATATCACCCTAGAGCTCCAAGAGCAAATGGAGCCCTCAGTTGTAGGTTATACCTTTTAATGGGCCAACATAGAAAGAGATGTAGAATCATATAGGGCTGCAACTACTAATCGATAAAATCGATGATAATCGATAATGAAATTCGTTGGCAACGAATTTCATTATCGATTAGTTGAATCGATTTTTATCGATTACAAAATGAGGGTTTTTTCAGAGCAAATGCTCTGAAAAATACACCTCGTGTTATAATCCGTTTAGTGTGACTCACAGGAGTCACAGAAGCAGCTGGTACTTACACTTCCTCCCTGCAGTCACTGCCGATTGCCCCCCTTCCTTTTTCCAGTCCCTCCCTGCCTTCACTGCTGGAGAAAGAAAGGGGCAGGACGAATCGGCAGTGACTGCAGGGAGGAAGAAAGGGTGTTTAGGGTTATTTTAGGGGCAGTTATAGTTAATGGGGTGTTTAGGATTAATTTAGGGGCAACTATGGTTAATGGGGTCTTCTCTACAGGGTTAATTTAATGCTGAGGACTGAGGGTTAATTTAATTAATTTAATAAGGTTAACTTAAGGTGCAGTTAGAGGTAAAGGGGGGGCAAACTGAGGAGAATCTAAATCCTGGGGGCAGTGAAGATTAACCCTGTATTTATTTATAAAAGTATTGTCTGTGAACGAGTCTGCAACTCTATGAGTGCACTATGGGATATCAGGGGGGTATACGGCGTACCTGAGGAGGGCAGTGTGGCAAGCCTGGGCTCAAATATGCATAACTGGGGGGCAGGTTGGGGAAATAAAACATGTAAATCTCCAAAACACATGCCCTGGGAAGCCCTTTGCTTGGGGTCGACTCTGGGGTTTTTGGCTCTCTAAGATCTTTGGGGTTCTGAACAAAATATTTACTTGGCCTCCTTTAATACAATATAAATAATTAGCGTGCAGAAGGTAAGGAATTCAGTATTTACGGACACATTTTGTTTAAACTCTACATAGCTTCTAAATTTGTTTATATGGTAGCAACCTCACTACGTATAGAAACTTGGGTATTAGTAGTTTGCCACCTGCCCCACCAGAAGTTTCCGATGAGTTAAGTTGGATTAAACATGTGAATAGGAACAATGTTCCCGCTCAAAACAATCATTTTGGCTTCCCATGTGATTACTTGTCTTAAATTCTGCATAAAGGAAATAAGTAAAGGATTGGTATTCTGCTGCCCTCTAGTGGTGTTGAGTGGGACCTCACTCCCGCAGAAAGTCCTCACACTGTTATTATTTCATAATTCCAGGCAATTTTTTTTTAATAAACTAAAATGAAATTGCAAGGCTTTTAACAACCAAAACCAATACATGGCCGGCACTGATTGGCTGCTCCAATAGGTGGCAAAAATCATCAGGCTACAAAGAGAGCGAGTGTTTTGTTTATTTATTTATGTATTAAGAACACATATTAACCCCTTAAGGACTAAAGCTTTTTTCTATTTTTACAATTGGGGACCTTTGCTACTTTGATTTCAATCATAATATCCTACTCCCTAACTTGCTTCCTTGCTTTCTTCAGAACAACTAGGCCTTTCTTTTGATATATATATATATATATATATATAATATATATATATATATATATATATATAACCATCATTTAGTATTGAAAAGAAATCTAAAAAAGTGGGGAAAAAATAAGAAAAATAAGAAAAACAACTTAAATTGTATTTAAGTATTAGTCCTAATTTTGGAAACACCTTACATGCTGTGTATTTCCATTTATTTTGGTAGTTCCAGGGCTGCATAGGAAAGATCCGTGTTTCCAAACTAGATTTTTTTTGTAATTTTTTATTATGTTGAGCCTTAAAGTGCCACTAACCAGTGATCAAGTAGTAAGAGTTAATTCTATTTTCAAAAAATTGTTGTTTGTTTACTTTTATTAATAATATATGTGTGTGTGTGTTTTACCATATGATCATTGATGAGCAGGGGTCATCAAGGGTTAATCTGTCATAATGATCAGATCATTCCTATTGGTCAAGACCGGTCTAATCACCAACTGATTGGCTCTGCAGCAATATTAACTGCTTCAGAGCTTGAAGAGCTTCACCCGGAGACTCCAAGTCAAACCCAGGTATGGTCTCCATGACCTCATCCTCGTCATGGGGGTGAAGAAGGTCATAGATGAGATCCAAGCATGGGACATGGGAAAGCTGAAAAGTATGCAGTATTTTTACATTTTTTTAAGCCAAACTGTCTTACATTTTCTTATTTTCTAAATGTTTTTGAGCTTTCAGGAAGTAATTGGGAAGCCGTGGGGGGCTTATTCTTCCTTGACTTTGTTAGTCGAACCTCTAGTAGCCTCTGCTGGGCGCCACCTGCGGTGAAAGCTTTGTTCTCGTACGTAACCTGCCTGATTCTGTCAGCATGGAGCTGGAAAATCTCCAGGCTGTGGACTCCGCAAACACTCCCACACTATCTGCCCGCTGATTACCTGGAACATTTCCACGCAATTGTTTATTCATTATTTTTACTTTTTTTTTTTTTCTTTTGCTTTTTCCAAAAATTAAAAATCAAGGGACAAACAAAATCTCTCTGTAGTTTCCTGGCTTCTTTGCATATATTTTGATTAAACATCAATATTGCAGCAGATTGCAAAGTTCACTCATGAAAAGCAAACATATTAAGTGGGTATATTAGGAAATGCGCAATCATTTTAAATACCTGGAATATCAAAAACCGTCACAAAAAAAACATAAATTTAGGAGAGATACAGGAATTTTCCCTCTTTTAAGAAACAGAGCGCTGGGATATGATGTCATATGAACTCATATTTTGCAGCGTTGTACACAGTGCTCTGCTGTCATTACTCGTGAAGCAGTAATATATAATTGGCAGGATCTGCCAATGGCAGATGAGGTGAAAACACAGCGAGGTCACACAACAAGAGGTTAGGTGACTCCCATGATAAAAGTGAGGCTGCGATCACAGTGTGCAAGCACCAGAAAAAAAGGTGATGGAAGGACAGAGTGAGTAACGGAGAAAGCATTTATGTATGTTAGAATGAGAATGTATGTTTGTGTGTTAACATGAATGTGTATGTGTAAGTGTTTGTGTGTAAGCATGAATGTGTATGTGTAAGTATTTGTGTGTTGGCTTGAATATGTAAGTGTGTTCACATGAATGTGTAAGTGTGAGAAGGTGCGTGTGTTAGCGGTAGTGTGTATGTGTGTAATGTGGAATTCAATTGAGGAACCCAGTATGCAGTGATTGCAACGATAGGCACAGGTAATGAACACAGGCCCAAGAGTAGAATGGTCAAACAAGCAGGGTCAGGAATGGAGAGATCAGCGTCGTCAGGAACTGGCAAATATCAGCAACAGAGTATAATAGATTGGTCAGGGAAGCCGGGTCAGGAATGGAGAAATCAGAGTGGAATCAGAGTCAGGAACCCGCACAAATCAGCAACAAGTAGTGTAGGGGACAAGGGCACTCAGAAGCACAGCCCTGGGAAGGACCGTGACCGAGCAGCAGAACAGGTACGTATCGAGTACCCGCTAGACGGCATAGGCTGCGTTGCGATCCGGGCCCCCGACGTCCCGGGCCGTGACAATGTGTGAGAGCAAGTGCGTGTTAGTATGAATGTTTAATTGTGTGTTAGTGTTAGTAGTGCTAGTGTTGACTTGATTCATTTGTTCCACTAATTTATTATTTGCTCATTTGATTGACATGACGACGCAAATCGTTATCAGAATCCGATTGGCTGGATCTGTCCCTGTAAGTCTCTTCTGTGCCTGAGAATTCTTGCACTCTGGGCTCTTTTTGGCAACCTTTTCTTGGGATTCCATATTGGGAGTTTGAGGCCAGATAACAGGTGAGGCAGAAGCCAATTCCTACATTTCTAGTTATACAGCCTTTTTATCCGCTGAGACAATTTTGTAAAACTTTGTAAAACTTCAAAGTAATGTCTGACAACTTGCAAAAGTCCACGATACATAGTTTTTCTTGTGTGGATCTTCATCCACTCCCAAAAAGCATTCTCCTTAAGAAATGTTATTACCATCATAAACATGATGGGGCATCTTTCTACCTTGTTTTGCTCCTCTAGAGATATGGGGTGACTGTGAGCATATAATCTCTGAAAGTGCTCTCACAAGTGCCTATAGCCTATTCAGGCACTTGCCAATCCGCCCGAGGGCCAAATGGCTGCCCGGCGTTCCGGACTGATAACCCCGCAGATAAGATTGGCCCAAATATAGATCTGTTTTTTATATTAAAGGCAGCAGTGATTTTAACACCTAGTTAGATTTTCATCCAAGCACAAAATGAAAAGTATCCGTTTTATCAATAAACTTTGCCTAAAATAGTTAATTTGCATTTAATTTAAAACGGTTCAAAGAAATGATTCAGCAAAATGGTCGCCCTCGCACCATGTCACTTCATCAAATCTGGCACTCTTTCGGGAAAAAAGTTTGGGGATCCCTGGCCTATGTGATACATTGTATGGTTAAGATAAGTATAAATAAAGTTGTTGTTGTTATCTCCTCCTTCCTCCTGAACAGGAAGAGAAGCAGTTAATATGTTTCAATAAAGACACAGAAGCAAGGAGTACCTGTGTGTTTTGCCTCCATCTTTATATATATAAATTTCTTATATACCCGGTTATCCTATCCTAATAATTCAAATGGCAACAGTGACCTTCTGAATAAACAGAAGATTGCACTCTGCTTGGGCATTCTGATCCTTTGCCTGATTTTGAAGCATCTACTTTAGCTCCATTTGGAGCCTAGGCAACTCTTTTTCCCTAGCTTCACGATCTTGTGTCAATTGAGAAGCCAATGCGAGAAAGCAGGGCCATGATGAAAGGATTAATCCTTCTCTTTCCTTTAAGTCGGGTGTTTCAACAATTGAACACAAGTATCTAACCTGGAGTGATCCGTTAGACCATTAATTTAATAAAGTACTTTGGCGTTTACCCTAAAGCAGTTGGAGCCAATTATCTTGTCTTTTTAGTCTTTATATTTTCATGATAACCTTTCATTATGCTATGTTTAGCATTATGAAGATACGCGTAGCACTTGATTTGCCGAACACTGACATTCAGGGGTGTAACTAGAAGCCTCAGGACCCCGGTGCGAGAATCTGTTAAGGGCCCCTCCACCCCCAACCACCCCTCAAAAAAACATGATTTTTACACAACACTTTTTTTTGTTTTTTTTCAACAAATTACATATTGAATCATATCTGTCAACCCATTCTGGCATATAGCGGGTTAAAGGCATATCATGGGACAGAGTGGCATATAGGGCGGTATAAGGCATTTCTGGAGGCAGAGTGGCATATAGGGGTTAAACTTGATAAAGACCTCATTGTGAGGTCGAAACGTTGTTGTCCTCCTCCAATAAATCTGCCTGAGCTGAACCCTTGAGTGCTTGGAGCCTTTTCTATTTTGATATAGGGGGTTAACAGGCATTTCTGGAGGCATATTTGCATAAAGAGGGTTAAAAGGAATATCATGGCACTCTGCCTCCAGAAAAGCCTTATGCTCCCCATATAACCCCCCCCCCCCGACATATCCCTGGTGTCTGGTGGGAGCAGCGGGTGGAGGCCGGCGTTCATGAAATTAAAGGAGCCGGCGTGCACGTGCGCATGTATCTGCAATTTAGCAGCTTTTATTGATTAATATTGAGATATTTAAAAGATGAGAATAATGTCAATTTCAGAAATCATATCCTAAAATGACAGATAAAACATCTTATACATCATTGCCGTATTTTTGGGTTATAAAGTGCAGTCTCATAAGCCATGATATGTAATAATAAAACATTTTTCCCAATATCTTCTAGATATTGCAGAAGTCAAAATTCACATCTATTAGAAAAAATACCATTATATTTACCACCTCTTATTGCTGAGAATCAGCTGGTTCCTGTTGATACAGAATTATTTATGCAGGTTCAGTGGAAAAATTAAGTGGAAAAATAGTTACCTTAAAATTGG
Organism: Spea multiplicata; assembly: GCA_009364415.1. NCBI lineage: Eukaryota > Metazoa > Chordata > Amphibia > Anura > Pelobatidae > Spea > Spea multiplicata. Next base: position 157,613 of record VKOC01014674.1, read on the forward strand.
GCAACAATTTTATGTTTCCATTATTCACCACTATGAGGTGCACTTCTCTAAGAAATAATTTGAATACAAATTTTGAGACACCGGGCGTTTGAAATGGATGTACTATCCCTGAACCAGCTGTGTGATCTGGGGTGCTTTTTTACTCCCTAAAATACTTTTATAATTTGGTCCTGATGCATCTGACAAAACATATGGAACCCGCATTACAGATGATGCAAAAGTACAGAGAGAAAGAAAGAGAAAAACAATATTTATCTGCTTTAAGGAAAACAAGATGACTTTGACTCGATTGAGGTGCTAAAATACACCATTTAGCCATAACATTTAACCAGTTGATGCCAGAGGAGGCCCCTGCAGGCTACCAATAGAGTTGCTGGCACGGCCCTTTAACTCCTGACGGCAAACCTACATTATCTACGCTGCAGGGGTTAACGGGAGTGGAAATCCATAGGTTCGCATGGCCCTTTAAGTCCTGATGCGGAACATGGCCTGGAGTGACTATTGGTCTCACCCCTCCAAGAGTTAAAGGTCTGAACGAGCCACTCTATTGGTCACCGGCAGGGAGCTCCTCTGCCATCAACCAATGAAGTGCAGTTGCAGGGGTTTACGGGAGCGGAAATCCGTAGGTTGACCGTCAGGAGTTAAAGGGCCATGAGAACAACTTTATTGGTCGCCAGCAGGGGCCTCCTCTAGTATTAATTGGTTGATGCCAGAGGAGGCCGCTCGCACGGCCCTTTAACTCCTGACGGCCAACCTATGGATTTCCGCTCCCGTTAACCGCTGAAATGTTGCGTAGATAAGGTAGGCTAGATGGGGAAGGGACCGGGGAGATTAGTAAACAAAGACGAACACGAATATTCTTTGTATTGTGTGTCTCCGTCTTCGTATACGTTTTGCCGCCATCATGTTCGTTTGTTCGGTATTCAGGCTGAAGAAAGAAAACGCACCCTTCGTGTTCGTTTTCATGTTCGCCCGAATGCACAAGTCTAGTGCTTACCGTATCCTCCACCCCCCCCGTAAGCTGCTGGTGGCCTGTAGATCCTTCACTTTGCTGCGCACCCAGAAATTGCATCACTTCTGAGAAATTACCGATATCTAATGATTTGTTTTTTGTTAATAAAATTCCCATAAGTCTCTGTTTACGTAATCTCCTATTCAGTAATGGCTAGCATCGTGTTTACGTAGGCTGTGATGTGCGCAGATACTATGGATTGCCCGTTATCTTTATGGCTTGGCCACCGGTATCTTCTCAAATCCTCGGCTGCTTGACAACACAACACGGTGCCTAAGTTGAAAGACGGAAAGCCACAGCTCTTGGGGACTGTTATGACTGCACTTAGCATGTTCTCTAATTGTGTTTAAATAATCAATAAAACATATTTTCTTCTAGGATAAGTCATTAGTGGGACTATAGGTGAGAGCAGAGATTCAAATGGATCTAAGCAGCTGTGTGATCTGATTTAGGTAGCATTTCAATGCACGTTAATGCATATGATAGGTGAGAGGTCCCTTTAAATTTAAATGGTCTCTACACAATGGGGGGATTGTGTAGGGGATTCCCATCCCCCAGCTATTTGCCATATAGGAGATATTTGATGTGTTTGTCTGATGTATTTGGCCATGAATTTGATCCTTCATCTGAAGTTTCAAAGCTTTACTCCACTAGTGAGCCAGTGGTCTAACTACAGGGGCAGCAAATGTAACGGGGGCCTTCTCTCTAGGCACTTACAAGCTGTTTGGGGGAAGAGGTGGCACTCATAAGCTGTTTAGCGGCAAATGTGGTACTGCGCAACATGCTGTTTGGTGAAGTTAGGGGTTTTCTAGGCATGCCCCTGGACAGATCTACTGTAGAATTCTATGCAAGTTGAATGTTCATATCAAGTTTGAAAAGCAATACAAAAAATAACTCTCCATAATAACTCTCCAGCTGTGCGCCGAAAGATGGACACCTCTGTGTGCTAACTACTATCCATATTGATGCCCATCATGTCATGTGCCCTGTAGTTGTCCCAGCTAGGGTGAGACAATGTTGGGGATTATGCCGTGGCTTTTCATTCAATTTTAATTTACCGGCTTTGTTCCTCTTTCAGACCAAGACTAATTTGTGCATTTTCCAGCAGCAAAGTACTTATATTTTAAAATAACTCACTGCCCTTAACCTCTTAAGGACAATGGGCGGTCCCTAAACCCATTGAAAACAATGCATTTTGAGCCCGTACATGTACAGGCTTTGTCATTAAGGGGTTAAACCCACTGAGAGCTCTGTAATGTGCCGCAGTATTTATTGGACTCCTAATATTATTCTTGACATATAAAGTTGCTGAAAAAACCTTAGACAAACGCATCACGATCAATATCTCCGCTTACGTCCTTTATTTTTGTGGCTATAATGATGTTTTTCATTACTGAAGAGGGCACCTTGTTGACTTGAATGTTATCACCAATTTCATGGGTAAATAAGCAAGATCATAACAATATTAATAAACAATAAACAATTTCAGACACTTAACTGCCTCGCATGAGGCCTTCTTTTCATAAATGGCCCTCTTACTTTTTAGCTATTCCCAGATTTCTCTTAAATATCCTCGTTTCTGCTATGCGGTTTATCTACTGTTATAAAGTTTGTAATCTTTCAACTTTTTTTAATGGGCCACCCAAATCATTACGAGGTCAGTGGGTGTGTTAGACTTCAAAATAATCCTGCAGGGTATCTAATAAATCCAATCTGACCAAAAATGCTGGATTAAATATGACCGAACCTTGGCCTGGGTGAAGTAGGCCCCTGAGTAACAGCTCTACTGGTGTGTGGTCCGACCATATAATCGCGTGAATGTTGGCCACCATTACATCATAATGTAGGAGGAGCTTGGGGAGGCCCACTGTAAGCCTTACGGGGGGCCCTGGCATTTTTTGTTACGCTTCTAGTATTAGTATCCTATGTTATACTTTACACCTAGGTAAAAATCTTTGGTCTCTTGACATGGTCTAGGTTGTATGCCCTGGCTGGCCGGACATCTCTCTCCTGTATCACTTGGGTCTTTGAGACAACTTTTCATTTCAGCTATTTCCATATATGTGTAAAGTGTTCAACACACTTTATACCAAAAGGCTTATATGTACATAACCAGAATTTTATTAAAGCATGTGCATAAAGTTTCAAGGAACACAACCTAAGTGTCCACAGTCCTAAGGAGGACCATTCCTGAGAACACTTTAGAACTTTAGAGTCTTTTTGGTTATCTTTGTAGGACCAAAACGGCCCTATTAACTACAATGAATTTTATGAAAAGTTTTTATGTAAAAGATGTCGCTTAGTGTTAAGTTCAGCTCTAAACAGAATAATAAAACATTTTGGGAGATATATACAGGTTGTAATTCCAAGACTTGAAGCCAGAGTAGCAAATATCTCTACAGCCACCATGTTTTTGCCCTTGCTGCTCAGATAGGCCGGTATAGCACAGACCCACACACTGCAGAACACCAGCATGCTGAATGTGATGTATTTGGCTTCATTAAAGTTGTCTGGCAAAGTCCGTACCATGAAAGCTAGAACAAAACTCACAGCTGCCAGAAGCCCCATGTAACCCAACATACTGAAAAAGGCCAAGAGAGACCCTTCATTACATTGAACAATGATTTTCCCAGTAACGGCGTGCATGTCTAATTCCTGAAAGGGGGGAGAGAGTAACAACCAAATGACACTGATCAGAACCTGACCAGAGGAGCCGACCAAGACAACAGCATTGGACAGCTTCAGTCCCACCCAATTTCTCCAGGTGCTGCCAGGTTTTGTGGCTTTGAAGGCAATACAAACCATGACGGTCTTGGCCAACACACAAGACAGAGCTACGGAAAAAGTTGTTCCAAAGGAAATATGACGTATCATGCAGGTTATATCCAACGGGCGACCAATGAACAAGAAAACGCAGAGGAAGCTCAGTTTGAGGGAGACCAGGAGGACAAAGCTCAGGTTCCTATTATTAGCTTTAACAATGGGGGTGTCTCGGAATGAGATAAATATTGCAATTATGAGAGAAGTGACAAGAACTGAGAATATAGATGTAACACAAAAAACGTTAGATAAAATGTCCGTTTCATAGGATAGAAACTCCAGTATTTTGGGAATACACTTGGTTTTCCTTTGGTCAGGCCATTCATTTTCCGGACACTTGGTGCAGTCTTCGCTGTCTAGCACATAAAATATCACATGGATGACATGATATCAATATTGGATTTTTTTTAAAAAAAATGTATAAGCTGATCTCAAAACTCCCACATCTAATACATTTCTTGCCCTGAAGTTCTCTCACTTCTCCTTCCTCATCAAGGAGGTCTACATATTTCTCTCTTCAAAATGCAGTTTTTCTATGATTAGTATTTGTTTTTGTTCCTGTATTATGTGCAAACTAGGCTATAGCATGGATATATATTTTTTATAGAAGGATATGTCCTAAAAAAATGAGGTTCTCCTTGGACTCTCAATACTAGGGGACAGGAAGCGTCTGGGGACAGTTAAATAAATATTTCATATTAGGAAAAGTTTTACTTCCAGCTCAGACACAGTATCTGCTATTTTCCCTGTCCAAGATCATATTCCATGATTGTGAATTTGCAGATTTAATTAAATTCTAATGAAATTCTCTTTGTGGTAGATTGACGTACCTGATACATTGGAAAATTCTCCTTCTGAACATGGGATACAGTCATAGCAGCAGATGTGATATCCTTCTCCTATTGCTTTTCTGAATCCTGGGTGACACATTTCCGTGCACCTCAATCGAGGCATCTAAAGGAAGAACTCATAGTTTATAGACGGAAGTATCAGTGATTTTTCAAATATCTACAGTTTCAGACCAGAATGAAAAACTAATAATAATTTTAAAAGCTGAGCAGGAATAGATTTGTGGGACCAGTCCCCAAAAAGAGACGTGGCTGATGTATGATTTAACATAAGTTCAATACATTTAATTGAAAAGAAAATCTTAAGAAATATTTATTTTTAAGTCAGCTTTTAAACAAAATATTCTATATACATATATTACATATATTGCCTTAATATCAAAACATTTTCAGCTTAGATCAAAATTTAACCCCTTAATGACAAAGTCTGTACATGTACGGCCTTCAAATGCATTGTTTTCAATGGGTTTAGGGACCGCCCATTGTCCTTAAGGGGTTAAAACAATATAAATGTATATGTGCATGAGAGGGAACTGTGTATAAGGGTATAAGGAAAAAAATAAGAAATACTATAGAAATACTATAGAATATTTTCAAGCATGTACATTTTTGAGATTTGCATGTGATCTACGCCAGACGCTCCTGAGTTGTAGGGAGCCATGGATCTGAAGTGTTCCAGAAGAAAGACACTATTCCGGCTCCAGCATGATGTTCTAGACCAGGGGTGGGCAATTAATTTTCCCATGGGGCCACATGAGAAATTGGAATGGTTTTAGAGGGCCAGACCAACATACGAAGGCTACAAACTCCGAAGCCTTGTCCATTTTGTTAACTTATGTGCTGTTTAATAAAGTTATTCAAGCCTACGTCATTGGTAGAGGTGCTTGAATAAGTAAGGCCTGAATAACTATTAGCACAGCACAGAAGTGAACAAAATGAACAAGGCTTCGGAGTGCATAGTTTCGCTGCTTCCCGTTGCTGACACCGGACTCATTGGTGAGTCACCAGCAGTGGCGTCTCCAGCTTTCATATTTAGGGGGGGCACATGGGGGGCCAGGGACCAAAGTAGGGGGGCCAATTATAAAATGGTACATATACACTATATATATATATATATATATATATATATATATAAGTATATAAGTATATATATATATATATATACACACACATTAGACGTGCATTTTTAACTTCATAATATGCACTTATCTCTTTGAAGTAAAGACCGTGATTGAAATATGATTTCAAAATAACAGCTGCACTGGCAGTTATTTTTCATTCTTTAGTATTAGCCCCTGCTGACAATATATATAAATATTAGACCCTGCTGCCGATATATATAAATATTACACCCTGCTTCTGATATATATTAATATTAACCCCTGCTGCGGATATATATTGATATTAGCCCCTGCTGCGGATATATACTTATATTATACCCTGCTGATATACATAAAAATTATACCCTGCTGCCGATATATATTAATATTAGCCCCTACTGCCAATATATATTATTAGTCTCTGCAGCCAATATATATTAATATTAGCCCCTGCTCTCAATATATATATATAAATACTAGACCCTGCTGCCAATATGAATATAAATACTAGACCCTGCTGCCAATAATATTAATATTAGCCCCTGCTGCCATATATTTAATATTCGCTCCTGCTGCCAATATATATTAGCCCCTGCTGCCGAATATATATTAATATTAGCCCCTGCTGCTGATATATATTAATTAGTCCCTGCTTCCTATATATATTAATATTAGCCCCTGCAGCTAATATATATTAATATTAGACACTGCTGTCAATATATAAATAAATATTAGACCCTGTTGCCAATATATAAATAAAGATTAGCCCCTGCTGCCAAAACATATATAAATATTTGCCCCTGATGCCAATATATATATAAATATTAGACCCTGCTGCGCAATTATTTTATAAGTGAAAAAAATTGGACCCCTACACAAGCATTTTCGCTTGGGCCCCGCTATTCGCTTCCTTGCATGCAAATCAACGTCCTCCACCTACGCATACTAAAAAAAAAAAAATATTTCCCACACTGACTCAGATCAGGGAAGACCGTGAGAGTCAGTCCTGTACTGTGACATTGAGATTTCCTCTCCCCTGTAATCATCCCCAGAGTTCCTTTATCCCCTCATTCACTAAACCATACCGCTCTTTTACTTACAGCCTGTAGTTCAGGTATAGATCAAATAAACAACACATGGAAACAGCACATGCAACTGAATGATATAAAAAATAATGTATGGAAACATATCATTGCAGGTATAAACCAACAGAACACACAAACCCAGCATTGCAGGTATAGATCAACTGTAAATCACATGTACACTCAGCACTCAAGGTTTAGATCAAATAAACAACACATGGAAACTGCACTCCAGGTATTGATCAACCGAATAAGACATACAAATCCTATATTTGCATAATATATAAATAATGTATGGAAATATAGCTGATACAGATGAACAGAATGACCCAGCTTTGCAGGTATAAATCAATTGAAAATTACATATAAACTCTGCATTAAAGGTATAGATAAAACCCCCTAAATTACAGGCATAGATCACTGGTCACAGACCCCAAAGCCAGCCCTGGTGTCCACACTGCCCACATAGAACCTGACCAGCACCCAAGTTACACATTGTGTCCACTTTGTCCCCAAACAGCTGAACGTACGCCATGTTTGTCCCATAAACATCTCTCCCTCCTAATCTATCCTATCTACCCCCTCTCCCTCCCAATCTATCCTATGTACCCCCCTCTCCCTCCAATCTATCCTATTACCCCCTCTCCTCCCAATCAATCCCATTATCCCCTCTACCCTCCCAAGCAATCCCATTTATCACCTCTCCCTCCCAATCTATCCTATGTACCCCCCTCCCTCTCAATCTATCCTATCTACCCCCTATCCCTCCCAATCTATCCCCTCTCCCTCCTAATCTATCCCTATCTACCTCTTCTCACTTCCTATCTATCTCTTCTCACTCTCTAACCCCCCCTAACTTTCTAATCCCCCCCCCTGGAAGTTAACTTACCTTGCTTGGGCTTGTAGAAGTCCAGCTTCTCCGCGAGGTCTCTGTATCCCTGGTTCTGCCGGCTTCACTGCTGGGCGCCGGATATGACGACATATACCGGCGCTCGGCTTCAAATGCCGGCACTGCGAAGAAGGCAGAGGCCTCGCGGTGGCGGAGAAGAGTGAGAGGCACCGAACAGTTGCTGAGAACTTATTCCTCAGCGACCGCTCGCACCTCTCTCTCTCCTCCGGGTCTATAAAAAAAATGAAAGACGCGTTTAATTGGGGGGGGCACACGGGGAGACGAGCATGATGTAGGGGGCCATGGCCCCTCTGGGCCCCCCCTGCCCCCCTGTTGCCTTTTTGATTGATCTCCACGTGTACCAGACCTCGGCTTTCGTTCTTTTGACCTTGATCCTGCGCTGCCCGTCCCGACCTCGGCTATTGTTGTTTGACTTTGATCCTGTGCTGCCTGCCCCGACCCCGGCTATTGTATTGACTACGCTCCTGTGCCGCCTGCCTCGATCCCGGCTTGTTTATCGGATACTCTCGCCATTTCTGCATCGTGGGTCCATCACCTGTGGTGCCTGACCCGACGTAACAGGATTCCCTTTAAACGCCATATAGGTATGAAAAATAAAATTATTCTAACAGCCCCACTAGAAATCCTTCAAAACAATATTCCTCAGTTGAGCCTTAGAAAATGGGGCGGTTATAGAAATAAAAGAATCTATGATATAATGAATAAAAATGACATAAAATCTTTCCAACAACTTACTAGGGAATTTAACTTTGATAATACAGAATTTTTTTATGTATTAAGAATTAGACATTATATAAGATCCAGTTTATTTGTTGGTAAAACAGTGACATTAAACCAACAGATTAATGAATTATTCTCACATGAGATCATTTTGAAATGTCTATGGAAGTTTTATCTGTTAATGGAGGAAGTAGAATCCCCGAAATGTACAAAAGTATTGAACTTCTGGCAAAATGATCTTAGCTTACAAATTGACAAAACCATGTGGATAAATAGTTTATTACAAATAAATAGAGCTTCCCACTGTTTGAATATGATAGAGATACATTATAAAATCTTATTTCGATGGTATCTTACCCCGACTAAATTAGCTAAATTTAATCAGAATCCTCCTTCGGTATGTTGGAGATGCAACCTTGAACAAGGAACCTTCAGACATATCTGGTGGAATTGCAGTGTGATTCTACAACCATGGAACGACTTATTTGTGTTAATATCAGCAATTATGGATAAAGTTATAGTTTTGTCTACAGAGAAAGCTCTTCTACAGCTAGATTTGGTCAACCTATCTGTTAACCAAAGAGCTCTGGTTATTCAGTGCTTCTTAGCTATGAAAATAAGTATCGCAAGGAAATGGTGACAAAATACATCAATATCTATAGATAATGTAATTAACCAAATAAAATATCAATGTTTAATGGAGCATGGATATTTCCAAGCTCAACAGAGACTACATAAATTTAAAAAAATATGGAAACCCTGGCTAAATAAATACCCAATTGCATAATAATTTATAAATATATTGATATTTGACAACAGTATTATAAATTAAGTTCTGAGCTCCCCCTTGAGTATGGATGGATGGTATGAATGAGTTTAAGTTGGGCTTATTGCATAATCATTATATCGGCCCAATTTCGTCTTTGTATGTTTTTTCTGTGAATATTTATTTATGTAATTTATTTCTATATATATATATATCTGTATTATCTATTGAAATTGAAGTATTATGCATTTTGTACTTTGTCTATTTTATAAAAATAAAAAAAATTAAAAAAAAAGCCACCTGGTGGATCTTGATTTTTACAGTGTGTACCTTTCACAACTTTCCTTGACCGCACGGTGTGTCTAAGGAAGCTGCTGCAGCAGGCTACCAATCATTCCTTCTCCATGCAGTGATGGATGAGAAGCACACTTCCGAAAATATTCTGCATGCAATGAGGAAAATGTTTTACCTTTGGGAGGGAGCAGAGGCTGGCACCAATGTTGAAGTTGGGTTTGTGGTAACTGACGGAGGTGACAACATGGTGAAAGGGCTGCAAGATGGTCATATTGTTGGTGTGCACTGTGCAGCCCACATCATCCATCTTATAGTCAAGTCAGCAATGAAGGAAGTAAGGAAGTAATTTAGCAAGAAAGATCGTTGGGCACTTCCACCACAGTGTTAAGGCTAGTCTTTTTTTGAGAGAAGAGCAAGAGTCTTCCCGTACACTGTCTATGACAAGATGTGAGTATGCGGTGGAAGTCCACTTTAGATATGCTGGAGAGGATTTTGGAGCAGCAGAGGGCAATCCATAATCTTGCCTCAGAGCACACAATAGGGATTACATCTCCATGGTATAGGGAGGAATGGCAGCTATTGCCCAGCTAGTGGCAGTCCTTAAACCATTCAGGGATGCCACAGAAAATTTAAGCTCAAACCTGGCCCAGGTAATCCCAGTGTTCTCCCATCTAGGCAGCAAGATGGATGTGTTCCTTGAAAATCGTGAGGCTCTTCAAGGTGGCACTCTACATCCTGAGGTAGCAGCCATAGTTAGGAAGCTGAAGGATCTGCTAAAAGTACGCCTTCGCACACGCATGGAAAAAAGTCCTGAAATGATGCTAGCAATCAAATTGAATGTTCTTCAATTGCAACCAGGAGCAATTGGTTCAAAAGGTACATGACTGGCAGTGTAAAACGGGAATGCTGTCCGAGGAGGGAGAGGTGCAGGAGGAGGAAGAGATGATGTTGTCTGCTACTCCTAGCAGCAGCGTCAGCAGCAGTGCCGCAAGCAGCACAACACAGCTGAGTGGAGCAGCTGCATTTTGGGAAGAGGCACTTGGAAGTATAGTCGGACACTGACAGAGCTAGCAGCAGAAAGGAGAGTAGTGCAGCTGAAATGGTCAAACTTTACAGCTGTGAAGTTCCTACTGGGCCTCTTAGCTACTAGGATGAAAAGAAGAGAGTGTGGCCTGCACTCTCATGGGTTGCGCAGCAGCTACTATCATGTCCGCCAACCACTGTTCAAAGCGAGCGCGTGTTTTCTATGACTGGAAATATACCACAACGCTCACGCATGGCACCTCATCTGATGGAGCAGATTCTTAAATTCAATCTGCCCAAGTTGGGGTACCCAGCTCTTAGCTTGGAAAGTTAATTTTCCCAAATGGTCAAGTAGTTTCTCCCCCCTGGCTGTGTCTGTTTGTGGTGTGGCGACGCCTGCTACCTCCGCCGGTGTTGCCAGCTTACGCTAGGGCCTAGTGTTTGAGCTCTGGAAGTCTGCTCCCAAACTTCAAGGACTGACAGTGTTCGGATGCTTTGCCCTGGGGGTGAAACAAGTGAGCGGGTCGTCAAATGCTCATTCACCTTTTCCATTTCCACTGCTGCTTCTTCTGGCGGTGGTGCCAGTGTCTTTTGCCAGCCAGTTCACTTCCTGGCTAAAGTCATGCCTCAAATGTCCCAAATGGTAGTTCCTCCCCACTGGCTGCGTCTGTTTGCAGTGTGGCAACACCTGCTACCTCCGCCGGAGTGGCCAGCTTACACTTGGGGCAAGTGTTTGACCTTTGGAAGTCCGCTCCCAAACACCAAAAAGACTGACAGTGTTTGGATGCTTTACCCTGGCGGTGAAACAAGTGAGCGGGTCGTCAATTGCCCACTCATTCACCTTTTCCGTTTTCTATGCTGCTTCTTCTGGTGGTCATACCAGTTCGCTTCCTGCCAGCCAGTTCGCTTCCTGACTAAAGTCATGCCTCAGATGTCCCTAGTGGTCAAGGTAGTTTCTCCCCCCCAGCTGCATTTGTTTGCGGTGTGGCAATGCCTGCTACCTCCACCGGTGTTGCCAGCTAACGCTAGGGCCTAGTGTTTGAGCTCTGGAAGTCTGCTCCCAAGCATCAAGGACTGACAGTGTTTGGATGCTTTGCCCTGGGGGTGAAACAAGTGACCGGGTCGTCAATTGCCCACTCATTCACCTTTTCCGTTTCCGATGCTTCTTCTAGTGGTGGTGCCAGTGTATTTTGCCAGCCAGTTCGCTTCCTGGCTAAAGTCATGCCTCAAATGTCCCTAATGGTCAAGGTAGTTCCTCCTCCTGGCTGCGTCTGTTTGTGGTGTAGCAACGCCTGCTACCTCCGCCGGAGTGGCCAGCTTACGCTTGGGCCAAATGTTTGAGCTCTCCCACAGAAGCCCTGTGCTTACCTGTGCGTTGCTCGCTGTGGCAAGTCCTATGCTTCCAATCTTGGTGTTGGGCAGATCCTGTGAGTATAATCTTGGTGCTAAGGGGAGGATCATATAAATCACTACTAAAGGGGGGCTGGGTGGTGGGATAAATATCTTGTCACGCATAGTCCGACCGACTACCTCCGCTGACTTGTGCTCCCTAAGCCTGAGACAACACACTCTTTCCCAAGACTCAGTGTAGGGTATAACCAAAATGAAGACTATCCCATAATAATCCCGGGCCACCAAAGTCATAGCCCTCTGGAGAACAATCTTTAGCAGTCCCCCAATATGCCACGGCAGAGCCCGATATCGATTTTCCAGCTCTACCTCCTGTTGGACCAGCTTGTCCAATTTGGATACCCATTGCTCCTGGGGTTGGTGTCCCAGGAATGACAGCCTCCTGGAGGGCCACCTGCCATAGTGACCCTCAAATCTGTTGCCTCAGTTCTTGGTATTGTTCCTATGCAGAGCAGTGGTGTATCAGGAGAGGATGTCTGCGGGTCACAGCAGCCTCACCCATGTCCCCGTCAACCATCAGGCAGGACTACTGTAGAAGACACCAGGATCATAGTTCTTTGGGATTACCAGCTTGACAAGGGCAGCACCAAGGCTTAAAAGCACACAAAAAGCACATGAACATAATCCTGGTCAGAAAGGCAGGAGGAAGGGGGAAACTGGGATCTAGAGAGCTCCGGCTCTGTCACTGTTGCCACCCTGTACCCCTAATCAGGTACAGGGTGACTTACACATAAATCCAAGCAAAGGGACCAGATATTACACTGTAATTAGTGTCCACTGTCGCCTGCTGGAAGTATGTAATGCAATCCAGGGGTCCACCGTCTATCAAGGGAAATACAGCCTCCGGGAGGCTTCCGTGACATTTCTCCCCCCTCAAAAAGAGACTAACCTGGCACCAGACCTCACGCCAGTCTGTGCCTGCGTTAGTCGAGCAGATATCCACAGAGGCCCTTGACTTGTCCTGCCACTGGGAAGAAATGTCACCCTCTCCCTGGTGTTGTAACTGCTGCCGGGGAGGGAGGTCAAGTTCCTCTGGTCCCGGAGTTGGGTTCTGCCACTGGGGAGATGGACTGGCTGCTGTATCTTCCTGTATCCCTGCAGCTTTGGCAGGTGCTGGGCAGAGGTCAGCACTTCAGCTGGGGCTAGGAAATCTTCTGGGTCAGCCTGCCGCTGGGGAGGGAGGACGAGCTCCTCCCCTCCCGGATTGGTGAGCTGCCGCTGAGGAGATGGGCCGGCTGCATCTCCTCCCTGGTGCTCCTGCTGGAAAGAGGGTCCGACTGCCTCATCTCCCTGTTGCTCCCACTGCCGCTGGGGTGGAAAGACCAGTTCCTTCACTCACAGACTTGTGAGCTGCCGTTGGGGAGATGGCCCAGCTGACACATCTCCCAGGATCCCTGTAGTCATTTCAGGTGTGGGGCAGAGGCCAGCAGCGCTCTGCCCTGTTGCCAGCCCTTCAGCTGGGGCTAAGGGATCTGGGCAGACTGCCCAGCATTCCAAGAACCCAGGTGTGGAGAGGGCAGTCTTATCCACCCCTCCTGGGTTAACATCCTTAGACAAAAAATATAGTTATGAAGAAAGGTTAACTAATTTAAATCTGTTTAGTTTAGAAAAACGTTGCCTCAGAGGGGATATGATAACATTATATAAATATATTCGGGGCCAATACAAACCATTGTGTGGAAATCTGTTCATAAACAGGACTATGCATAGGACACGTGGTCATGCTTTTAGATTGGAAGAAAGGAGATTTAGACTAAAGCAGAGGAAAGGGTTTTTTACAGTTAGGACAATAAGGATGTGGAATTCTCTGCCTGCAGAGGTAGTTGTATCGGAGTCTGTACAGACGTTTAAACTGCAACTGGATGGATACCTGGAAAAACATAATATTCGGGGATATAATCTTTAATTATGGGGAAACAGCTTATTGATCCAAGGAGAAATCTGACTGCCATTTTGGGGTCAAGAAGGATTTTTTTCCCTGGTTAGTGCAAAATTGGAAAGAGCCTTCTTTGCCTTCTTTTGGATCAACAGCAACAAATTAACAGATATAGGAAAGGCTGAACTTGATGGACGCATGTCTTTGTTTTCAGCCTATATAACTATGTAACTATGTAACATCCTCAGAGGAATAATCAATAAAATCCATGGTCATCCATCCCACATGATCTCCGTTTGGACCAGCCCGTCTAACTCGGACACCTATTCCTCCCTGGGCTGCTCTCCAAAATCTCAAAAATGGCATTCGTGCGTCCAGCTGGAGCCAGTACCTGTCCTAACTGGTTGGGAGGCACTTACCCTGGTAGTCCTGTTCCCATTGAACAGCCTCCAACCAGAGCTGCCGACCGAAAAATCATTCCCTCCACAGCAGTTCATCCTCAGCTGATACAGGTCCATCGGATCGTTCCCATGCCTCCTGCATACGCCATCCGAACTCCATCTCCAGAGCTGCAGATCCTGGCAGAGCTCCTTCTCTGCCCACAAAGGTGATCAATCCCAGTTGTGGTTCGGATGTCCCTCTTGGAAGGAAGCATCCCACTGCTGCCACCAATGTAATGGAAATGACCTGTTTCCATTACATCCTTCCTTCCCCCCATTTTTTTTTTTGGAGCCCGAGGTGCGTGCTCCTGGGTGCCGCAACTGTGCCAAAGGCAGCAGAAGCCAGACTACGATACAGAGTTCCCTCACGGAGAACTCGGACAAACCCCCCCCCGCATGGGAGGGTCGGATCTTGAGTCTCACCCAGAAGGGCCTTGCTGGCCTTCTTGAAGAGAGGGAGGGGCCAGAAGGCTCCCAATCCTCCTCCAGCAAAGTCCAGGCTTCACTGCTTCTAAAAAGAAAACAGTGTCCAAAACATCAGTGTCAAAAATGTGTGCCAAAAGTGATATATAAATTAAAGAAAAATTAAAGAAAAACCTCCACGGTCTGCACTCCCCACCTGTGGATGTGAACTGCACGATGAAGCACTGAAGGCCTCGCTACCTTATTTATTTATTTTCACGATCTGCACTATGTGCATGTGTGCCAATTAATTGGGCCTCCACTTCACGTTTTTTTTTTTAACACGGCGAGGATTTGATTTTAGATCACAGACTTTTTACTTCATTTGAGCACTGCACTCCCGCAGTAGATCTGGACTTTTTTGTCCTGATGGGTAGAGGTAGTGCGATGCCTTATGGAGGAAGACCAGAAGATCCGACCCTCCTGCAGGTCTTATGGCCGAGGAGGGGAGGAATTGCGTTTGACATTTCCTTATGAGGAATGTCAGACGAAGACTAGAGAAAGCTTCACAGCAGAACAAAAAGGCTACGTTTGTTACCTCCTCCGTTGTCCCGCGGGTAGGGGAGCTGAGACGCAGCCCGCGCGTCCAGCCCCCTGCTCGTTCCGTCGGCGGGAACCGCCGCCAGCTCCGTTCTTCGGATAAACGTGCGTCCCCGCAGAGATCACTGGATCCTGACGGGGCGCGCGCCTAACTCATAAATATTCATGTCGCTTCTTAAAGCGACATTTATCCTTTTTCCTCCTCCCCCTAATTAGGTGGGTAGGAGGATCCTGTTATTGAGAGGGCTATTTAAACCTTCACGCTCCTTTAAGTCCTACTCCCCCATTCTCTCACTCCTACTACTACTTGCTGCCGGTGACATCAATCTGAACCCCGGTCCCCTAACAATCCCCACCCTTTCTTGCTCACCTTCCCACAGAAAACACCACAGGTCCCGCACTACCAAGTATCTCATTAAACCAAAGCTCTCATTCTTTTCCTGTGCCCTCTGGAACGCTCGCTCTTTCTGTAACAAACTCACAGCCGTGCACAATCTATTTGTCGCAAACTCTTTCAACCTCCTAGCCGTTACTGAAACCTGGCTTTCCTCTTCTGACACCGCTTCCATTGCTGCTCTCACATATGGTGGCCTCCACTTTAGCCACACTCCTAGGCCAGGCGAGACACACAGGGGTGTGTTGGAATCCTGCTCTCCCCCTCCTGCTCCTATCAACACCTGCCTCCCCTCCCCTCTCTGTCATTCTCCCCCTTCGAAGTTCACTCCATACACCTCTTTTCCCTTCTTTCTCTCAGAGTGGCAGTCATATATCGCCCTCCTGGACCTACCTCACAGTTCCTGGATAACTTTGCTGCCTGGCTGTCCCACTTTCTCTCTCCAAAGTTCCCAACGATAATCCTCTGTGATTTCAATATCCACATCGATAACCCACCCTCCCCTGCGGTCTCTAAACATTCTTTCTCTCACATCCTCCTCTGGTCTCCTACAATCTTCTCTATCCCCTACTCACGTGATGGACACTGTATTGACCTGGTATTTTCTAATCTCTCCTCAGAGTTCACTTGTCACCCCTTCCCCATTTCCGATCACCATCTCCTCAACTCCTTGCCTCCGCACCTGTAGAAATCTGCGCGATTTTTGAATCTAATTCAACTTGGCATTTCCCAGACTTCTACTATAACCTGCCCTGACCTTGCCACAGCACACTAAAACAACACTCTATCAACTGCACTTGACTCACTTGCTCCCCCTCAACTTCGCAAAGCTCCATGTCGTCAGCTTCAGCCCTTGCACTCAAGGCAGAGTATAATAAAAATATTGCACTGCAATTAGTGTCCACTGTCACCTACTGTCGCCTGTAATGCAATCCAGGGTTCCACCGTCTATAATTGAAAATACAGGCTCCAGGTGCCCCCCAAGTTATATACAATGGGGGGCATTACACAATACATCTTGGGTGACCACATCGGCCATGTTTTCCAGGACACATATAACTTTTACATTTTGCTGACCAGCCCAGATAAAATGCATAGTATAGATGTATAGACTCATGGAAGGAACAAGCTAGTCAAATATACATCCCCCATACTGCAGGGCAGCATTTTATCTATGCTGGCGGCATCAATACACAAGGGTGGCAACTGGGGCCATTACACAAAAGGGGGCAAAAACACAAAAAGAGGGGTCAACGACAAAGCAGTGTTAAAAATACTTTTCTTTTTATTGTTGTAGCTTAGCCCGTCTGGTGGGCGTACGATCCTGTCCTGGTGTGTGTGTCAGTGTGGCAAAGCCTGTCTTGGTGTGCGTGTGTCTGGGTGTCTATGTGGCAGAGCCTGTCCTGGTGTGTGTTTGGGTGTCTGTGTGTCAGAGCCCGTCCTGGTGTGTGTGTGTGTGTTTCGGTGTTGGTATGGCAGAGCCTGTCTTGGTGTATGTTTGTGTGTTGGTATGGCAGAGCCTGTCTTGGTGTATGTTTGTGTGTTGGTGTGGCAGAGCCTGTTCTGGGGTGTGTTAAAAAAGAAAAAATGGTTCAGCACTTAACTCCTTTTTTGATACCTCCTATGCATAGATTGATGCACTCTCAGTTAAGGGCAAAACAAGCTTATTTATTATGCATAGCTTCATAACATATAACTGCCATGCTGAGCTGGTTAGCTCCAAACTACAGTTGCTACAACTCACACTGAACTCTCCAGCACCCTCTGCAGGTTGCTTGTATAATATTGCTACATCTTTTCTCTTAAAGAAACAAAAACAACATTAGTAATATAAACATGTAGAATACAGAAAAGATATATGATTTCAAATGGTGTCCTAGATTAGCTAAAATCAGACATAATCTTTCAGATGAACTGTTTTTTTGCATATTCTGCCAGATCTGGTTGTATATTGGACATCTGCATTGCTTCCTGGAATATTTGCATTGTCTGTCCCTTGTAATCCAGTGTTCCATGCTTCTGGTGTTCTTGGTTCCTGCACATTTTGCATGGGGTTTTCGACTGGTCGAGTGTTGATAGGTGACACTTCTGGTAGAGGAACGTCAAGATCCCCACCTGGTTCCCTAGTGGCCAGTTCTCTTGTTCTCCTTAGGCGCCGACGATTTCTTCTAAACAATCGACCGTCTTCATACTACATATGAGCGGGGTCCCACCTGCCGACAGATTGTTGCCTTTTGCCAATATTTGTTGTAGTTATCTTCCGGCTGTATTCGCACAGAATCATTTCTTTGGAGCACTGGCAGATCTCTTGCACCTTTGTTATAATAATGGTCCTGTCGTTTTTGGTTTTCATGTAAACGGACTCGAGTCTGCTCCAGAAGTTTGGGTTTTAGTAGCTGTTCACTCATTGGCAGAAGAGTCTTCGTTCGCCTGCTCATAAGCCTTTGTACTGGACTACTGGGCAAACCCTGGCGTTGATCCAATAAAGACAGATATATATCTGTCTCTGCTTGCTTTGCCTTCCACATCAGCCCCTTTACAGTTTTGACCGCAGACTCTGCTTTTCCATTACTTTGCGGGTATCATGGGGATGAAGTCTGATGGTCAAACTCCGACTTTGTACTGAAATCTTTAAATTCCGCTGATGAAAATTGTGCAGCGTTGTCTGAAAACACAATGTCTGGAATGCCATATCGTGCAAAATGGGCTTTTAATTTTCTAATAACTGTGTTAGATCTGGTGTCCTTTAAATGGTCCACTTCCCAAAAATTAGAAAAATAGTCCACAGTTATCCCAAGTGAACAAATCTGTACCGACATTTCTCGATAAAGGTTCTTAACTGTTCATTCATACCAGGCCAATAAACACACTCTCGTGCTCTCCGTAAACAACCATCTATGCCAATATTTGAGGCATGTATTCTGTGCATTATGTCTTGTCTCAGACCTTCAGGTATAACTGCTCTTTCCCCCTTAAAGATTATTCCATGCTGTACCGACAACTCATCTCGTATATGGAAAAAAGGAGAAACATCCACTGGGACATATTGTTTACATTTAGGCCAGCCTTCCAGAATTACTTCTTTCAAAAGTTTCAGTGTCTTGTCATTTCCTGTGTATGTTTGTATTGATTGTAGCCGTTCTTGTGTCAGAGGTAAATATTCAACCATATTGATAGTCTCGATGTCTTGAGCTATTCCTTCGTCCGTTGTTATTGGTAAATAAGCTCTGCTGAGGGCATCTGCAATAAGTAAGTCTTTTCCTGGACAGTAGCAGATGGTGAAGTCATATTTCTGCAGTCTGAGCAGCATACGCTGCAACCTCTTTGGAGCCATTAGTAATGCTTTCTTTGTTATACTTTCTAACGGCTTGTGATCAGAATGCACTACTACAGGTCGACCATAAGTATACTGATGGAACTTTTCCATCCCAAACAACACAGCTAACAATTCTTTTTCGGGTCACAGTATTTATCAAATGCTTGTATAATGTCTCTCAGTGCAGGGGTCTCTGTATCACCTGGGATGCTTAGTGTCTTGGCTATTTCTCTACCTTCCACACCAATCAAATAATAAAATAGTTTTACCTTCTTGCTCTCATCTCTTGCTGTCAGTGTCAGATCCACATACAGTGTAAACTCCTCTTTCCAGCTTCTCCAAGCTTGTGACAAGTTAGCAGCACTGAGATTCAAGCTTTCTGGTGGTTTTAGAACAGCTTCCATGATATACTCAGTAGCTTACTTACAGTGTTCTCTGCTGTATATAAGTCTGCTACTCAAACAGGTTTCTCAGTGCTCTGAAGGCCTCTCTGTGCCTCTGCTGTTTTTTTGCTCAAAAGCTCCAGGTTTTCTTTTACAGTTTAGAAATTCAGTATTATCCACATACCGCTGCCACCATGTTTTGATACCTCCTATGCATAGATTGATGCACTCTCAGTTAAGGGTAAAACAGGCTTGTTTATTATGCATAGCTTCATAACATGCAACTGCCATGCTGAGCTGGTTAGCTCCAAACTCCAGTTACTACAACTCACACTGAACTCTCTAGCACCCTCTCCAGGTTGCTTGTATAACATTGCTACACTTTCCTCCTGTTATTTGCCCTGGCCTTCACTTCTACACTCACTAGCATTAACGCTATAACTCACACTTCATCCTATAACATTTTTCCATTCGCATACCTGCCAACAGACTCAACTTTTTCAGGGTCCTGCTTTTTT
Organism: Spea multiplicata; assembly: GCA_009364415.1. NCBI lineage: Eukaryota > Metazoa > Chordata > Amphibia > Anura > Pelobatidae > Spea > Spea multiplicata. The sequence goes on from VKOC01014674.1 coordinate 177,527, forward strand.
CCAGTCCTGTCCCATCAAATTTAGCTAAACTAGGTATGCTAATGCACGTAGGTAGGTATAGCTGGGTAGGTAGCACTATAAACATTAAATAAATATATTAAAGTAGATAATAAATATAACTTTAAAATAAAAAATGGGGGTTTATTTAATTGTAACACCCATTAAAATTAAATTATTATTTAGACATAATACATCTTTAACCAAACCAATGCACTGCTAGCATAACCGTACATTAACCCTAAGCTATTTTTAGTTCTTGTCCCACATTTTTCCATCCTCATACCTGCCAACAGACCCACCTTTTTCAGGGACAGTCCTGCTTTTTTCCAGTCCTATCTCGTAAAAGTTGGGTTGTTGCAAAGTATGCCATTGTAAATAGGTAGCAAATGTTAGGCATGTATTTAAAAGTGGTCTAAAATCGATTTAAAAATGTAAAATAATCCCTATTCTTTTATTAAACATCTATGGATGTGTGACTGTGTATGATAAATAAAGAAGGCCAAGTTCCTTGGAGCATTTGTCTAGGTCTCAGACAAGACAACTGCTCGGAGGAACTTGGCCCTCAGTTTAGGGCAATGTGTATTTTGTACACCTTGGATAGCACCATGACGGTACGTGTGTGCAACTCTATTAGTCGTTTCGGCAGGGGGCTCACCTGCCATCAACGAATGAAGTGCATTCTGCAGTTCTGCAATTCATTTGTTGATGCCAGACGAGCCCCCTTCCGGTGGCCAATAGAGTCGTACACACGTACCTTCACGGCGCCAACGCATCTGCTGCTGCTCCGATGTGTTCTTAACCCCGTATTAACCCCGGCTAGGCAACTGGGAGAAAACGAAGATGAAACGAGCACGAAGAATGCCCACGAATATTTGCCCTAAGAGAAGACAGTAACGGGCGAATATTCATGGAATACGAAAAGCCTCTGGTGCCCAAGTCTAGTATATATACACAAGACAAAGTAATCATGGGTGAAAAGACATGTATCCGTGCAGTTATGATTATCTATACCAGTCGTGTGTTGTCTTTTGGACCCTTGTTTTGGACATTTCTACGAATTAATAAACTGAGCTTTAAATTTGTTATATTTAAAGTTTGAACAAATACAAATGCTCAACTCTTCTACTGGCCTTTCAACTCCATGACTCTGTGTCTGTGTCTTAATTTTAATAAAATGTAACGATCATATTCTTATTGCACTCATCATGTCCTCTCTTCTCCTCACTTCACCCTTACAAAAGGTACTCTATACATGAGTTCAATTAGTAAATAGAACGGTAGCAAGTTGAAATTAGGAAAAGTGACAAAAGTGAAACAGTTGTTAAGTGGCTGAGTATCATACTTACAATTTCACTAACTTTTGTTTTTCATTACTTTGACTTCAGCTTCAGAAAAGAGAGCGTTCTTGCAGAGCATATGTCCAGGTACTTTTATGCATGTCAAATTATTGTTTTAATGTAACTATATTAATGATTTTAGTTCTATTTAACCATTTGAGGTTTTTATAGTAAAATATATATTGTCATTTTATGCTATTATATATTTGTAATTTTATTAATCACCCATGTTTCTATATTGACATATACTATTAGCTATATAAAAATGGAGTTAAATATCCCTTTTTCTCACTGGGATCACCTTCCCTGTCACCCTCTACATCCCTACCTTCCTGATCACATATATGATTATACACAGTGTGGTCATCGGAGACCCCAGCAGAATCAGTACAAACTCTGCAGGGTCTCTGCTACAATGTCCAATGCTTCCGGTGGTGTCACAAAAATCTATTCAGGCATTCAAAACACCTTTAGTGTTACACTCAATCTGTCAGCTAATGGCCAGCAATGCTGCCTCTTGCTGATAGAGGGAAATGGGACATCTGACAGCATTCTACTTGTAGTCTTGGGTGTTATCAGAGCTGCAGTACCTATTTTAATCTATAGTGTATAAGGAACAACAATGGCTTTTTTCAAGTATAGACACCTCTATGTATTGTTGGGTTGTTTTTTTTTTGTAGGCAATGGTTGAGACCGTTAATAATCTTCTTCAGCCACAAGCTCAAAATGCATGGCAAGACTTGACTGTAACTGACCAACTGCGTGCTGCCACAATGTTACTTGACACCGTTGAAGAAGGATCTTTTGTGTTAGCAGATAACCTGCTGAAAACAGACATTGTGAGAGAGAGCACTGATAATATTCGTAAGTGAAGAAATATTGAAATTATTGCAATATTGCATATCTTCTAATGACTTTCTCATAAGTTTGTCATTGTATCACTATTACACTTTTGCACCAGCAGATTCAACAGTTCTGTTACAACATTCACAATACCATTAAAATACAACATCAACAACTACATTGAGTGCAAATATTGGTACAGAAGAACAATTTACACTGTTATAATTAATTTTAAGTGGAAGGGTTTTCCATCACCTTTACCGACCATAACTTTTGTGATTAATTTTGAAAGCATTTCCTGTTGTATATTATCCAAGGCCAGCCCCACTTTAGTTCCACCATTATCCTCTGCAGTGTATTTTTTTCCTGTACTATGAATCTGACCAATTTTTGAGCCCCCCAAAAATAACTGGGTGTGGGTGTGCAAGGGTTAGAAATTCCAGCCCTTTGGTCACTCACTTAACCCTTATACACACCACAAAAACCCGCACCAGACTGATAACATGCTGCCACAACTAAGGTATATTTTAAGCAGGCTACAGCTTATGGACATTTTGGTAACGCAGAGCACCACACTGAACTGAGCAACGTGGTTTATTTCGAATGTTCAAAAATAATATGACAAAAGGTGATAATTTAGATACAGAGTATATGATACAGTTTGTATAAATATAACAAGGAAAACCATAAAAAAATACAAAACCAATTTAGGTAATCTGTGGGAACCTCAATGTCCTTGTTGAGTTTAATGGTTTTCAGTGATGTTCTAAGTCCTTAAAAGTTCCAGGAGAGGTTTTAAGAGAGGTTCTCAAAGAGGTTCTCTGATTTTCCAACAAAACAGTCAATTGTATCCCCTAGTGAGATGTTCCACCCCTCCAGTATCACAAAGAGACATCCCAGGTGTAGGGTATGCAGGATTTGGAGCGTAGCACAGTGAGACACCAGACATGCAATAGAGGCAAAACAGGCAATATAAGGAATATCAGCAAGTTTATTCCAATGAATAGTAAAAGGCATAAACTGTACCGGGTAGCAATCCTGAGGTCAAGGGTAGGAGAAGTATATCAAAGTCCATAAATAAACCGAGGTCAAGAGTAGGAGTAGTATAGCAAAGTCCATAAACAAGCCAAGGTCAAAAGTCCAGTAATTCCAAAAGGGGAATCAGCAAACAGGTAACAGCAAACGGGTAACAGCAAAAAGGTATGCAGGGACTTGAACAATCAAGTAATGAGGGATAGGTGCTGTGGGTTTAAATAGCCCTCTAGGAATCAGCACCTCCTCACCAATAACAGAGACCCATCCCTCCTCAATATGTCCAATGGAGTAGTGATTGTCAATCACTACTCATCCCGCCCCTAACCAGGACCTTCTCATCATTGGAGGTGCAGACCACGCCTCCCCGCCATCACTCCACGTGTGGCGTTTCTCCTGTGCGGCATTCAGGAAGTCCCGGACGTCCCGCGACTCCACCATCGGACGGAGACCTCTGCTGCATCCGGGGGATTGAGGTAGGACCCTGACACCAGGCCTAGCCATACACACATATACTCTTAACATACATCTGTTAAGATTGACAGATCTCATTGTGTCCTCAAGATGACCCAAACCCAGAATAGACCATCACCCTAAATTCCATATCATAGGGGAGTTACCACTAATGGTCACTGAGGCTGAACCTGAATGAATTTATGGCAGGGCTCTGGTATGTAAAAAGTGTCAGTCAGTCTGAGAGGCTTAAGAGGGCAAGTTGTTTGCTGTAAAACACATCTGGCTAGGTTGACCCTTTCAATGCCAAACCCCTGCGTTACCCCAACACAGGCTCTGCATGACACCATAAGTCAGCATTACTTAGGTTTCCCACTAACTCAATGATGTGTCATGAGCAGTAGAGTTTGATTTGATTGTAAGCTTGCAAAAAGAGGGACATTTTTTCCTTCTGTACCTGAATATCTTATAATGTGTTAAGTGTAGTGTTAATCTGTATATTGACAATTCATTTTTGATTACTTTTCTAAATAAAGATGGAGTACTGTAAGCTGGAGTGGTTCAAAAGTATATTATCTATTAATATACTTTTATGTAATGGATATAAAAATGCAACCCCTGTTTTTAAAGATGCATACCATAAACAAGGGTATAATGCCAAATGAGTTTAGAAATACCCAATGTTTTTATGTTTTTTTGCTTTTTTCTGCACGTTATGGGGCAATAAGTACCAGTAGCGTTTTGCTATTTCAAAACCATTTTTCCCCAAAGCTGGTCATTCTGCCCGATGTGCTATTTCGAGTATCTTTGAATCCAGCTAATGCAATTCACCCCATCAAACCATATATATTTTAACCCGTTCCATGCACTAATTCTACCACTAGCCTTTGTCAAACTTTATGGTAGTCAAAATGTTTTGTATTTTTTTCACACATGTACTTCGGGTATAAATGTACCGCTCCTGCTGTATGTCACTGTCAAACAACACCCCAATATGTGTTCAGTAACATCTCCTGAGTGCAGTGAAACCCCATATGCATGGGGTTGTTGGGTTATTTGTGAGGTAAAAGGCCACCTTTGTGAGGTGTGTATTTTTTTGCCATTTAGACATCTGGTCACTCTGTGCCCACGTCCCATACAGCCGGTCAATTTAATTTACCCTATTAAATCATACATTTTTTAAAACTAGGCACCCTATGGGCATTTATAATGCCAATATTTTAACTCCTTCCGTGTGGGAATTTTTTGGGAAGATATAGCGCTAATTGTAGGACCTGTGCCTAAAAAACGTATACATATATATCTATTTGCACTTTTTTCGTGACAGTAGGGAATTATTTTTACATGTAACTATATATATATATATATATATATATATATATATATATATATCTTTTTTTTTAACTATACACTGAGGCTACACAACCTCAGTGTATAGTTAAAAAAACAATTAAGAAATATCCTGGAATGCCCCTCACCCGATTTGCATCTGGCGTGATTGACAGACCAGTGATTTCAGTCACTGGTCTGTCGTTTAACCCACCGATCGCTGTGATTCACGGGGATCGGGAGGTTGTGAAGCCCCCTTTGGAGCATTCAATAAAGAGGCAGGCTGTAATGCCCCTCACCTGATTTGCATCGAGCTCGGGGGGGACGTGATTGACAGACCAGTGATTTCAGTCACTGGTCTGTCGTTCAACCCACCAATCGCCATGATTCACTGTGAATCACGGGGATCAGTTGGTTGTGAAGCACCCTCTGGATCATTGGCCATTGAAGAGGCAGCCTGGAATGACACTAACCTGATTTGCATCGGGCTCGGGGGCGTGTTTAACAAATCGGTGATTTGCATCACCGGTCTGTTGTTTAAACCACCGATCTCAGTGATCGGAAGGTTTGAAAAATGTTTTTTTTGTTTGCCTGGACAGCCTCACTTGTGAGGCTTCCAGAAAAACCACAATGCTGCCGATCGCAGTGAAAATGCCGTGATCAACGGCAAATAATGCTACCACGTACATGTACGGGCATTGTCACTAACACATTGCATCGTCACCCCATACATATATGTGGATTGTTGTTAAGGGGTTAAAAAAAGTGTCCATTTTTTCACATTTTATTTTTTAAACTTCTTTATTACACGGAGAAGACAAAGCATGTAACATAAGAACAAAGTTGCATATAGACATGCTGACATGTTGACAAAGTCGACATATACTGAGACAAGCGATAGACAGTTTCAGTATTGCATACAGTACAAATAAGAATAAAAGTCTGAGAGACCAAAAGTAATGTAGATGGATGACAATCATGGAATCAGTCATAAGGTACAAAAATTCCCCTCCACAAAGATGTTATTACCCCTACAGGCCCTACAGGCGCAAAACCTCGGGCCACAACATGTACCTATCCCGCCCGTCAATAAGATATGGGGTGAGTACCTTTCAAGACCTGAAGGCAGTACCATTCTGTGGTATTAAATGATTGGTATAACGACAACCTGGTAGTACCATCCAGCGTCACGATATATGGGGACCAACGGTTAAACAGAAATTTGACTTTGCTCTCCCTATGAAGAACAGTTTCTAGCCAATCCATTTTTAAACAAAAAGCGTAAGCGCGACAGGACAAGAGGCAACAGCGGTGGCTGAGGAGCAATCCACTGTGACAATATAGCCCGCTTGGCCACTGCCGAGATAGTGAGCAAGAGAGATTCAGCTCTCGCTACAGAGGGAGGAACATGGTCAGGGAATATACCAAAAATTGCCCATTCAACAGAAATTACAAAACGAATGCCCAGAGTGTCTGTGATGTATAATTGTAGGGCATCCCAGAATGGGGCAATAGAGCTACAGGACGAGAAGCCGTGGAGAAGATCTGCCTCAGGTGAGTGGCATTTTAAACAACGGGAGTGATCTGATAAGCCCATTAAGAATCGGAGTTTGGGGGTGACATACGCTTTATGCAAAATTTTAAGGAACATTTCACCATAATCCCTAGACACCAAGATTTTAGAATTGCGGGTATACGCCTGGAGAACTTGCTTTGGACTCAGATGTGGAAAAACAGTTTTCCAGGAGGTAATACCTGCTTTTTGGATAAATTCTTCTAAGCAGATTATATATTGTAGACATTGTGAGCATTGGGGCGGAGGATAATATTGTTATCTGGTCTAAGGGGTTGTTGGAATTAGCCCCAGAGAGGTGGGGAAGTAGTGTGTTGACATAGTTACGGAGCTGGAGGTAGTGCATGAATAGGGTGAATCTGAATAGTAGAGAATTTAGATCGGAACTGCGAGAAAGACAATAGTTTACCCTCTCGTGGGTCAAGGAAGTCACCAACGGTGCGACCCCCTGCCCGGGCGAGTCGCCTAAAGACAACATCCTCCCTCCCGTGCTGAAACTGTGGGTTACGAATCAAGGGTAAGAACCGGGAATAATGAACCTCCAAGTCCAGGCGACGTCTAACCCGTTCCCAGGCCTTCAATGTATGATAGAACAACGGATTGGCGACAACAGCGGATGGCAAATTATTTTTAGGCTGATGCAGGAGAGAGGCCAAAGAAATGGTTGGAGATAGTTGCTGCTCCAGGGTCACATTAGTGAATCTAGACCTGCCACGCAGCCAATCCGCCACAAAACGGTAGTTAGATGCCAAATTATAGTCTAATAGGTTTGGTAAATTCACTCCCCCATTGTGAGCAGGCTGTTGGAGCTTCACCAACGAAATTCTAGCTTTTTTGTTGCACCACAGAAATTTATGCAACAGTGCATTATGATATTGGATATCTTTCTTCTTCAAGGTTATGGGCAACGTGGATGTGGATCGGATACAATCGTTTGTGGAAAAAGGCCATTTTGTATAAGTGGAATCTTCCTAAAAAGGAGAGGTGAAATTTGGGCCAAGTTTTAAGAGTCCTCCATTTGACGCAACAACAGGGAAAAATTTAATTTGTTAAAGATGTGCCAAATTTGTGGGGATAGTAAGGCCTAGATACCTCAAAGAGGGAGGTCGAGTCCAATAATTAAAGGGGAACACCCCCCCATCCACGTCTAGCCTGTGGGAAAATGGGAAGCGCTTCTGTCTTAAGCTTATTTATTAAAAATCCTGAGGAATTTAAAAAACTTAATAAGGTATGGCCAGGGAATTCTATCGAATGCCTTATCAGCATCACAACTAATTACTATTGAGGCCTTACTATTAGTAAGTTTGGCAGTAAGAATAGCTGAGATAAGGCCCCTAATATTTTGAGTGGAGTGGCGCCCCTTAACAAATCCAGTTTTAGAGGGGGAGGTGAGTTTCATTAAAATAGGTTGCAGTCTAGAGGCCATCATTTTGGCATATATTTTTAGATCTTGGTTCAAGAGGGAAATGGGGCGATAGGAGGAGAGCAAGGTAGGGTCCCTGTGTGGTTTGGGAAGGACTATGATGCGGGAGGCTGTAAATTCCCTCGGGGGAATCTTCCCCTGCAAAAATCCATTATAAACGTCAGTAAGGTGTGTCGGTAGGTACGTAGAGAGAAGTTTATAATATTCGTCCCCCAGGCCATCCGGGCCTGGGGATTTGCCATTAGGAAGGGATTTTATAGCAGCGGCAATCTCAGACGGGGTGTACGGTTTGACCAAACGCTCACGGTCTGCAGGTGTCCGTTTTGGAATATCAGTCTGCCAAAACATTTGAAGCACCACGTCAGGGTCATTAGGTTCGGAAGAATAAAAGTCCTCAAAGTATTTAGCAAAGAGTTGCGTCATTTTATCAGGGTCAGTCACAACCGATTGAGAAGTATCCTGGAGTTTGGTTACAGAATGATATTTAAATTTAGAGTGACGGATAAGATTGCCCAGAAGCTTGCCGGATCTGTTTCCCCAGCGGAAAAAAGTTGTGCCTTTTCAGTAACCCAGGCATCGTAGAGGGATTTAATCTCTTTATATTTTTTCAGGGTATCTGGACTGTGATGGGTTGTAAGGGCAACATACGCCCTGGAAAGATCATCAGTGAGTTGGACAAGTTTGGCTTTGGCCTCTCTCCTGCGTCGCACAACATAAGCAATGATATGCCCCCTCAGAACCGGCTTAGAAGCACCCCAAAATAGATCAGGGTCATCGAGATGTACATGGTTATCATCAACATAGTCATTCCATTTTGCAATCAGGAATTGTTTAAACGCCTCTGAAGTATATAAATAAGTAGGAAACCTCCAATTACGGGACACCCGATATGGGGAAGTCAGGCAGATATCCACCCAGATAGGGGCAAAGTCAGAGATTACTATTTGACCTATGCGGGCATCTTGTAACCTGTGTAAAAATAACTCGGGTACGAACAGGTAGTCCAGCCTGAAAAAGGAGTTATGGGGATGAGAGTAGAACGTATACTGTTTATCCGTCGGGTTAAGAAACCTCCAAGCATCCCGCAAACGGAGGTGATCCAGCACAGGTAGGGAGGTGAGTCCGACAGGGCGAGAGGAGGGGCCAGATACATCTAAAGAAACATTGGCCGCCAAATTAAAGTCCCCCCCAAAATGACGTTGGGGGCCGAAATTTCCAGCAGGAGCAAATAAACTTTGGCCAGAAAAGCAGGCTGATCAGAGTTGGGAGCATACACATTGACAAAGGTGGAAGATTCGTTAAACAGTTTAACCTTAAGAATAATGTATCTTCCCTCTGGGTCACTAATCTCAGACTCGACAACAAAGGGCAACCTTTTGAAAAGTAGCATAGTGGCACCTCTAGATTTCTTGGTATACATAGAGGACTAACAAGCACGGAGCCACGGAGCTTTCAGAGCATTTCAGAGCATTTTTGTCAGGGTCACACCAATGGGTTTCTTGGAGATAAATAACATACGTTTGAGATGGGTAAGTACTTTCTTACGCTTAACAGGTGTATTTAAACCTTCTACATTCCATGATACAATATGCAACGAGGATGGTGCATCACATCTACTATTTGATTGTGTCATAACCACAATGACAACGGAGCCAGGTTTTCACCCAATGCCCCGCTGAGGAAAAGATAAAGCAAAGAGTGAGCCTGAACATTGTGGTTTAGGGAGTCCCAGCCAGCCCCCCCAAATACCCAACAGACTATGTAAAGAACGAAACTGTACATCACCAGCTGTAAAGAGCTATGCTTCTCCCATTTTTTGTTTTTTTTTATAAACCAGAACTTGGCACATTGAATTTCGTGCCGAGAAACACAACAGGATAACCAAAAAAAATAAGTAGAACTAAAAACCAACAAAACATCGTATGATGACAAAGAAAGGTGATCCGAAAGATACAGAATCAGACACCAACGGTTTTCAAAGAGCTCGAGCCCTAGGGGAGACAGGCGTTGAAGAACAAGGCAGAGAAGCAGGGCAAGAGCGAGAAGGAGGGGGGGGAGGCCTCAGGCACTGCTGAACTACCATTAGGAGAGGAAGGAGATCTGGATCCGGCGCAAAGAAATTCTTTGGCCGTCATAGGGGTGTCAAAAAAGTAGGCATGCCCCTCATGGGTAATCCTGAGTTTAGCAGGATAGAGAAGAGCGAATTTCACCAGTTTATTTTAAAGTTTCGTAAGATTTCGGAGAACTGGCGTCGCTTGGCTGTTACCGCCGCAGAAAAATCCTGGAAAAGTAACAATTTATTTTTGTGGTAATAGAGTGATGTAACTTTTCTATAAGCGTCCAGGATCTTGACCTTGTCATTGTAGTTCAGGACCCCAAAAAATCACTGCCCTAGGGCGAGATGTAGTAGAAACTGGTAATTGACCAATACGATGCACTCTTTCGATGATCAGTTCACCTTGAGGAAGCACCAGGCTCAAAGATTGTGGAAGCCACGTCGTTACAAGGCCATGTAGCGCTGTGCCCTTAACCTCCTCAGGTAGTCCAACCAGACGCAAGTTATTGCGTCTACTACGATTTTCAAGATCATCAAGACGGTCCTGTAATGATGTGATTAAATGATCCAGGAGGTGGCACTGGCTTGAAGGTCGCTAAGGATTTATCTCTTGTCTTGCTTTGACGGGTGGAGGTCTTAGGTGGCGGATTCATATATTTTTCCATGTGTAGACAAGAGGCTGTGAGGAACTCACCCCCAAAAGTAGGAAAAAAACAGGGTAGCACAAGTAGATATAACACAAAACTGTAATCTAGTCACAGATATGGCGATAAGATAAAGTATTAAAGCATATATAAACACGTACAGATATATAACAGATGGAGTGAACATATCACAACGATGGGTAAGAAAAAGAGACCGAGCCCAATCTAGACCACAATCGAATTAAAGATAGAACGTCAAAGAGGCGGGTCAAGCGTAGTCACTCGGAGATATGGCCTCATGCACTAAAAGCGTGTCGTGGACCTGCGGGATATGATGTGCACCCCTTCCAAATCGAGCCCAAACCACCCAACCTAACTAGAGCCCGCCCATGACCTTTACCTAGCTAATGATGAACCCACCCCCCCAAAAAAAAAACAAAAAAAAAAACGTGTAATAAGTGTGAGGAGTATCCAGATAGTCCAGCCGAGTATGTTCACATGGAGACAAATAATGGGAGTCACAGAAGGCACAGCTACAGCATCCAGCAACTCAAGGAGTAGTGGAAGTGAGGAGAACAATATGTACCCCAAACAAAAAATAAATAAAAATATATAGATAAAATAAAACACACCCTTTGTTAACCCTTCCCAACCCTCCCAACCTAACTAAATCCCTCCCGTAACCCTTACTAGCTAATAGTCGATGAAAATAAAGATGAAAAAGTAAAATAACAAAAGTAGATCAGCCTTGCAGGTGTACTGCTGGGGCCTACCTGACCATGTAATGGGGTCAGCCGCAGGATGTGAAGTCGTGTGGTGCAAAATAGTATAGAGCCATCGAGCAGCAGCAGCAGATGGTATCGCGGTCGCAGCAAACACAGCCGTAGATGTAGTGCGGTCGTTGGTGCAGATCAGCCGGGGACACGCAGAAGAGCCCACAGGACAGCAGAGGCCCCTATCAAGCGCATGGGATCAAAATTTAGAAGTTTAGCACATGGATGGATGTTGATTGCGCTAGCCCTCACGTAGCTCATCTAAAAAGCGGCCATCTCAAGGGCCCGCCTCCCGGAAGTCCCCTCTTTCACATTTTGAAAAAAAAAAACCATAAAAACATTGGGTATTTCTAAACTCAGGAGAAACAGTAGAATCTATATAGCAGTTAGCTTTTATAAATGAGTAAGAGATTTTTCAAGTAATAGTCAGAAAAAGTCAAAAACAAATTTCACCATATTTTATACTATATTTTTTTTAACAGTAAATGATATGATACAATCAAAATTGTGACCTCTAAATAAAACCCTTCTTGTCCTGAAAAAATATATAACTTGTGTGGCTTCAGTAAAGAAGAAAGTTAAATCTAAACACGAACACCGCAGAAATGTTACGAAGGGTACAAAAAAGAAAATCAGCCATTGTCACAAAGGGGTTAAACACATGGCCCCAAACTGTCCCGATTTACGTGGGATAGTCCCAATTTGGGGTCTCTGTCCCGCTGTCCCGCCTATCATTTCCTCTGTCCCGCTTTGCAGGGGCAGAGGAAGGGTGAGGCGAGAGCTATACTCAGCTGCTGGGGGGGGGGGGCGCACAGATGCCCAATCAGCAGCTGCAGCCTGTAGACTAGCTGGGAGGGAATGTGAGGTCTGGGAGAAAGGGTGGTAAAGGCAGTGTATGTATGTGTTTGTAAGCTTGTGTGTGTATGGGCTGGTGTGTGTAAGAGCAGTATAGGTATTTGTTAGCTGGTGTGTAAAGGCAGTGTATGTGTAAATATGTGTGTGTAAGGGCAGTGTACATTTATATGTGTGTGTGTAAGGTCAGTGTTGAGTGTTGATTGGAAGTCTACAGGAGTCATCAAAGAGACTCCTCCCTGCAATGGCTGGTCTATAGACCAGCAATTTCCAACCTGCCAGAAGCAGCTTCAGGGACAGAGGGGGAGGGTTCTTCGGTCTCCACATGAGTGTGGAGACCAGACCCAACCCTCCCCTGCTGCCTGATCGCTCCATGAGAGCGGCAGTGCAGCGTTAACTCCTTCAATCCCGCAATGTGTATGACACAATTGTATGTATGACACAATTGTCAAGCTTGTGGTGACTAAATATCAGTCAATGCTGTGCTCCAATGGAGCATCAGCATTGAAAGAGTTAAAAAAAAATTATCCAAAAAAAAAAATAACAGCACTGACCTGAAAGTCCAGGGCGCTTCCAGGTCAAATGCTGTGAGTTTAGTATGTCGCCTGATGATCAGATCACTCCTGGCCAATATGGTTTATAGTTAATAGGGGTTATCTAAGGTAATTGTGGAAAAAAAAATTAATGAAAAAAATACATAATTATTACCTTGTCGGTGACATTTCAAGTCACTGATTATTGATCGGTCTCCCTGGTCAATGTCAGTGGCCTAAACTTGTCACTAACAAGCCTGAGAACTGTCAAAATTACCCTACTTGAGCACCTTGACTTGTCTATTGTTCATAAACATATACTTTTATGGGGTAATTTAAATTGGGGGGCCTCCAAAATGTCCCAAGTAGGATATGGGCCCAGTAAACCAATTTCTGAAAATTCCAAATTTGAAAACTAAAATGCGCATGTCCCAGTTTTGCCCTCATAGCTTCCTCAAAAAATGCATGAACCATGCATGTGAAGCCTTGTTAGAATCAGGGGATGTTGGTGAAAAAAATGTGGTGTTTTTTTCCACTGCTGCACGTATGCTGTGCAAGAAATAAATTGCAACATTGAAATGTATGCGTTAAAAATGCAATAAAATAAATTTTCCGTGAACTTTGTATAATAAGATCTCTGTTTGCTATGGCGCATTATGGCTGTATTATATGCTTATCACAAAGACCTGAAATAGCACCCTATTCTAATCCAATCATAATACATAAAATAGTTCTATGCCCTTATTAGTAAACATATTTATACAATTAATACCGAAGAAGGTCAGGCTGATGTATCCAGACAAACCTTGTGCTTAGTATCCAAACAAACAAATCAGTCGTTAGTGTGGACGTGCACTTTCAGGAGGACACAATATGGAATTTAGAGTTCATCCTGTATTCTTCCACAGCCCCCCTTTTGTGAGTAAGCTGATTTCTGGAAGGAATATTTTCAAGAGTACAGATTACTCCTGCAGGACTTCTCATTATCTCTTCACCACTATTTTCCCGTCCAGACTCAGCCCCCTCACAACTACCTTGTGTCTGTTTATACTTAATACCGCATTTGCTCGATTATAAGACGACCCCGATTATAAGACGACCCCCCAAAATCAAAATATTAATTTAGGAAAAAAACAAAAAGCCTGAATATAAGACTACCCTATAGGAAAAAAGTTTTACCAGTAAATATTAATTCATGTAAATTATTTTTTCATGTTTAATAAAAGCTATGATTGAGAAAAATATATTTTTTAAATTTCCTTTTATTTGCCAACCTGCCCCCCCCAGTTATGCCACTCTGCCCCCAGAAATGCTTTATACCCCCCTATTTGCCACTCTGCCCCATGATATGCCTTATACCCCTGTAT